>CAXIUB010000374.1:0-127058 GCA_964034835.1 Muscina levida | reverse complement strand
GTCACCCTTAGGGATGAGGGTATTTATGATTTGATACGAAAAAAAGTGTAACGCATTAAAGGAGACGAGTTAGACCCCAAGTATCTTAAGACCAAATTCGTTTCAGGACTTTCTAAGACGATTGAGCTATGTCCGTCTGTCTGGCTGGCTGGCTGGATGGCGGGATGGCTGGTAAGCAGGATAACTCGAGTAAACCTTAACGAATCGGTATGAAAATTTACAAGTATTAATATTTTTCAAAACGAACTTACGGGATTGTAAATGGGCTGAATAGCCGCCCTTCTGGTACCTCCCATACAAAATTACCTATTTTTGGAAAATTAATATTTCTTCCATAACTTCCAAAAGGACAACCGGAGGATGTTTGAATTTGGTCAGTTTATTTATCTTGCAAAAGTGGACAAACCTAATAAAACCGAAACCTTTGCCATAACCCTTCTGGTACCTCCCATACAAAGGACCTAATTGACCCTTATAGTTTTACATACATATATTTTTTGTAAGTTGACTGAATTCACTCAAATTTTTAGTATGATGTTCGCTTATAAAAATGGGACTCAGGACTGAATATGGACTATATCTGTTCAGTTATGTACTGATCTTATATATTAATAGATTTTGTTGCTTGTTGTTGTTCCACACAATCAACAAATATTGAGTATTTTCCCATGTTGTTGTTGTAATGTGCGTAGAAAGTGTGTACCTACTTTACTCGATCGTTTCGGGAATGTTTAAATAGATAAGAAAAGGGACCAACGCTTGTGTACACATTACAACAACATCAGGTAATAAATATTGTATGTATTTTGTTTACTTTAGGTTAGATTAGAATGTAGAATGTTTAGTTGTAAGAAACCATATTATAATAAATTGAGTTCCCTAAGAACCATTGAAAAGAACAGACGTGTTGTTTTTCTTCCCGCACTCTTCCAGTGCGTATCATTTGGTGACCCCTGTGAAAATTCACAAAAACTTCTGTTAATTTTTGGTTCATCATTTGGTGACCCCTGTGAAAGTTCGCGCAGCTTCTAATAATATATGGTTAACTATTTTGGTGACCCATGTGAGAGTTCGCAAACTTCTTCAATAAAATAATAAAGTGATTTTTTAAATAAAATAATCTTAAAATAGTGATGTAATTTCATGAGCAGTGTTGCTCAAAGCGGTGTTGTGCTGGAAGAGATGTGCGTTGTGTTTTCTTGTGTCAATTTCTTCATTAAAGAGGAGAAGTTTGATGCAAATGATGGGGAACTCCTCCCATTGTCACCTTAGACTTATATTCATACCAAATTTAGTCGAAAAGATGTGGGAAACGATGAGGAATTGTAATAGTTCGTACCCCCACCACGACATTAGTGTTTTTCAAGGGGGGAAAGATGAACTCCTTTATCGTACAAATTCGTCGGTCGCGCCTGAAAGTCGCATGGCAAAAGACCAATTATAAATCATTCTTTTTGTTTTGTGTTCATTTAAATCAGTTGAAACTAGTTTTCCAATATATGGAACTCTAAATTTCCCACAATTTCTGCTAAAAATAGCTATTCGGAAGTATAAATTAAAAATTAAACAAATTACGAAAAAAAAAATCGTTATAAATTGAAGCACAAGTTAGATTTATATCACGATATACTTATCCTAGCATTCAAAAAACTTGGTGAAAAAAAAAAAAAATCAACTTGGTTTGTATTACATGGGATACTGGATTCATATTTAGCGATCCAGTTTGAGTTACATCTAAGAAAACTAGCAATTGTCCAAAGGTGGTTAGGCTATTGATTTTCTTACATATGTACCGTTCTTTGAAGACCAAATTATTTATAGGTAGAAATAGCCTTAGTTTGGTAAACTTCAAGAATCCCTTAGTTTGTAAAGGCAAGCCTGAAAAATTGGTAAATCCTTTCAGATATGTAACACAACGTTTTTGGATGTTATGATGGATGAGTATATGGATATATTTTCCAGTATATGGATACAACTAACGTTTTATTAAGTGTGGTGTGGTGTTAAGTAGTGCAAAGGAAACTGATGTATATTAAGATACAAGTTTGAGTACCTTCTGCGAAAATCTCGGACATTTCCAAACCAGTTAGTGCTGTTGATTTTCTTAAGCAGAGGTATCGTTCTTTGAAGGCCAAATTATTTATAGGTATAGATAGCCTTAGTTTGGTAAATCCTTCGGGAATCCTATCGTCTTGAAAGGCAGGCCTGAAAAATTGGTAAATCCTTCGGACTTGCAATGCAATGCAGTCCACCATCGAATATATATAAAAAAAAAAAAAAAAAAAAAAAAGTTACCAACGTAGCAGAATATTATTTTAAATTAATGAAATACATGGTGCTGCCATAATTTAAATTTCCAAGATGGAGTAAGTTGTGGTAGTAACATTTTATAATATTGCTTCCAAATAGCTACGGATATTTGTGGTAGAAGAACAAATATTATATTTGAATGAACACCAAACATAGGAAACAGTTTTTCAACATAGTAATAATGTTTTACTAGGAAACATCCTCCTCCTAAAATGAGGACTCTTCCGCTAAAAAGCTGCAGGCGGGGGAGGGTCATCCGAAAGATCATTAATTCGGATGGCTTTAATAAAAAGTAGACGTAAGGACCAGCAATGGGGAGACTTTTCAGTCCGTAATGTTTGTCCTTTTCCTACCATAGTTGATTTAAATAAAGAATCAAATCATTCATGTAAGGACAATAACATACAACAAAATAAAAAAATGTATAATCAAAAGCAAAATAAAATGAAAATGTAACATGAACTTTTTTGGCAATGTTAAGTCCAACAAATAATAAAAACAAATTACAATGTAAAAAATAAATAATAATTATTGTCATTTCTTACAATACAAGTCCGGCAAAAGATGTAATAAGTAAGATATTTACAAAGAAATAGGTATTTTCTTCAACCAGAAAGCAACGGTGGAATTGACAGAAACAGCGTTGGACATAATGGTAAATATTAGCAGAAGCTCAAAGGATCAGAGATGAAGAGATGCAGATGTTTCAAGCAGTTTATGGGTGATGAACAAATAATTGGTTTAATGTAATCGATCGTCAACTCAGCGGATAGAAGGATGACTATAAATTCAACGTTGGAGTTTTCTTCTGTGGAGCTCGTTCGAGTCACAATGAATATTGTCATATTTTACATTGATGAGTCATTTCCAATCGTCATCATTATTGACATCATACAGAAGCGTCAAATTCTACAAAGGAGCAAAGTCGATTGTCATGTGCGCATTCTAGACGGAGAACATTATGAAGCGAATGCATTAGAGACGCTACCTGTGAAAAAGGAAGACAACCGTATACTGTAAAGAAACTGACGCTTAATGTGTTTTTCCAATTCTTTAATGGGTTTATTACTCAAATGCAAAGATTTTGGTGTACATATTTCTAATTTACGGCCATCCATCCATGAATTTCCAACTCTACTAGACGACTCTCAACATATTAATTTACCTACCAGCTGCCGTTGTAATGTCTGGTATTATGTAGGGTAGAGTAAGTGAAACAAAAGTAAATCAAATAAAGAGTTTGTTAAAAGATTGGGATCTTTTAAGGCCGGCAGAATGTTCAGTTATGTACTGATCTTATATATTAATAGATTTTGTTGCTTGTTGTTGTTCCACACAATCAACAAATATTGAGTATTTTCCCATGTTGTTGTTGTAATGTGCGTAGAAAGTGTGTACCTACTTTACTCGATCGTTTCGGGAATGTTTAAATAGATAAGAAAAGGGACCAACGCTTGTGTACACATTACAACAACATCAGGTAATAAATATTGTATGTATTTTGTTTACTTTAGGTTAGATTAGAATGTAGAATGTTTAGTTGTAAGAAACCATATTATAATAAATTGAGTTCCCTAAGAACCTTCAGCAGAAGAGGTTGTGTTTTTCTTCCTGCGCTCTTCCAGTACGTAACAATATCGGTTCACACCTTCTGGTACCTCCCACACAAAATTACCTATTTTTGGAAAATTAATAATTCTCCCATAACTTCCAAACGAACTTTTGGCTGGTAATGAAAATTGGTCGATCAGAGAGCCTAACTATTTGAATAAGGACTGTATTGATTCACCCCTTTTGGTACCCTTTATCAAAATTACCTTTTTGTGGAAAATTAATATTTCTCAAATAAATTTCAAACCGGCACCTATACCCCCTACACAAATAAGTCAAGTTTTGGACGAAAAAATTATTCAAAATTAATTTTATTTGAATTAAAAATCTATTAATTTCAATAACTCAACATTTCAACAATATCTTATATTGGGTGATAGTATTTATCATTCAGTTTACCTGACTGAAATTTCTGTACTGGTTTTTATTTATCAAATGAAAATATATATAATTCTGTTGGTTTTTCCACACGTGAACATGCAACATATAGTTATCCGTAGGAAAAACACGTATTTGTCAGATCTAAGCCACACTTGAAACGACTGTCCTTGAGCTTTATTAATGGTCATCGCAAAAGCCAACCGAATCGAAAACTGAAATCTTTTGAAACCGAAGGGCATGTCTATATGTATCATAGGAATGTGTCATCGGTTCCTTTATAATTTCCAGTCATTATAGTAACCTCGGTAAGATTATTCAGCATTTTATTTAACTGCCAGCCGAGTGCCTTTATAACATCGATGTGGATCAATATTACGCAATATATGATGGGTACAAAGATCTTCAGTTACAAAATATGTGGTGGAAACCTATGTAGATTAAGATAATTCAAGAATTTGACAGAAAAACTGACGACATCTTCATATCGTGTGACAGTATTATTTTTTTTGTTGGCCGTAATGCATTTGTGTAGCGCCAAAAAATTGATGACTCAACGAATAAATTTTCCACCACCAAGTCAAACCGAGGTAAGAAGAGCATTATACCGACTGAAAAATAATAAAGCAGCCAGTGCCGACGGACTTCCGGCAGACATTTTCAAGTCAGGTGGCAAGGTGCTGATAACGAGCATGTACCAGCTCCTGTGCATGGTTTGGCTTAGCGAGTGCATGCCCGATTATTGGAATCTAAGTGTTCTATGTCCTGTGCTGAAAAAAGTAATCAAAGTGTGTGCTCCAACTATATATATATATATATATATATATATCGCATATAAGGTCCTGTCAAGTGTGCTTTGAGAAAGATTAAAGGAAGTGTTTTCCAACCTGATCGAGCCTGATTAGTGTGTATTTAGACTAGGAAAAGATCCAAAAGACCTAAGAGAAACAGATCGACACGTACCATCTTTTCGTCGCCTATAAAGACGCATTCAACAGCTCTATAAGGCAGAAATTATCATGGCTGAGTTTGGTATTCCAGCGAAGCTGATACGCCTTTGCGTAATTAAGGTGACTAACAGGAAGTCTTCAGTGAAGATTTGCAAAGACCTTACAGAGCCATTCTATACCAGACGAGGCCTTAAACAAGGTGACGGTCTACCGTGTGACCTTTTCAACATAGTGATGGAGATGATAAGGAGGAAAGCTGCAGTAAACATGTGTGACACGATATTCTACAAAGCCACATGCTGCTTGCTTACACTGTTGACGTGCACATCATCGATCGAAAACTACGAGATGGGACTGCAGCCTTCTCAGATATACAGAAGGAATCAGCGAATATGGGTCTAATAGTGAAGGAGGAAAAACAAATTTATTAGTCGCAACGAATGAAAACGCGTGCAGTGACGGTGCGTTATAACGAGAAGAGGAGGGAGATGACACTCCTCTTCAGAAGGAAAATCCGTCTATGAAAGAAAAGAGAGAGCCAGAATATCGAAAATAACAGGAATAGAGGTGAAGACCAAAAGTTATACCAATAGGTAATAAGAAAAATGTTGGACCAGGTATCCCCACTTGTAAGGACGGAGACGGATATCTAAGCACTGACATTCAGATTGCGCTGCAAATATGAGGGGATCTCATTTCATTCCCGAAGGCAGCATAACTGACGAAATCACACAAATCATCGACGAGGGAGTAGACTGTCCACGAGCGAGCCAAAACTAGATCAGCACGGCTTAAAAACAACAAAGCTGAACACAATTTGGCTCAAGGAATGCATGTCCGGAATCTCAGCGTTCCATGTCCCGTACTTAAGAAAGGCGATCCAAGAGTGTGTACCAAACATCGCGGAATCGACCTTTTACCTATCGCATACAAAGTTCTGTTTAGTGTGTTATGTGAAAGAATAAACCCCATTTTAGCGAACCTGATTGGACCTTATCCGTGTGACTTTAGACCAGGTGAATCCACGACTAGATATGCACACTACGATAAATCCTGGAGCAGACCCGGGAAATGCTGATCGACACATATCATTCGACATTCCGATATGACAGAAACTGTTAGATGATATGGCTGACTTTGCGGGATTACACTGACTGACACGAAGTCTTTAATCAAAATAGGCACAAATCTAACGAGCCTTTTTATACCAAGCGACAAGGCTTTAGACAAGGCGATTGTCTGTCATACGATCTTTTTAACATCATAATGGAGATGATCATGCGGAAGGCAGCAGCAAACACGACTGGCACCGTCTTCTACAAAAACCACATGTTGCTCACGTAATAAAGAGTTTGCTCGTTTGGGACGCTGCGTGAACGTTGACAACTATAACTTTGAAGTGGTAGATGATTTTGTCTACCTCGGCTCCGCCATAAACAAAAATAATAATGTCAGCCTGCAAATCAAGAGACAAGTATTGATCGCGAACCGCAGCTACTATGCGCTGAGCAAGCGTTTTAATGGTAATGCCCTGTCTCGACGAACGAAGATTCAACTCTGACGCAGGCGGATTAATCTATTTTGGGAGTTTCCGAGAGACAAATAAATTTGGAAAATATTTAGACCCATCAAAGTTAACGGCGAGTACAGCCGTCGAATGAAACATGAGTTGTATGAACTTTACAACGATATCGGCGTAGTCATGCGCTGGCGTGGACAAGTTATACGAATGGACGAAAATGCTCTGGCTCAAAAGTATTCGGCAATAAACTAGATGGTCGGCGCAGGAGGGGGCGACCAAAATTACTATGGATGGAGCAGGTGAAAGAGTTGTTAGCTTAGCTTAAAAGAACGAAGAGCTTGAAAAACTTTTCTCATGCGACTACTGATAGATAAATTTTTGTTGTTGCTGCCAGCCCTATCTCGACGAACAAAAATCCAGCAGAGCCAGATACTGGTTCTACCGGTCTTGATGTATGGTTCAGAATTCTGGGTTATAATAATATATGGGTCCAACAACGTCAATGGAGATTATTGACGTCGTATAAATCATGAGCTGTACACTGACATTGACGTGGTCATACTTATTAAGGTGCAGCGGTTGCATTGGCTATGTCATATTGTTTGCATGGACGAAAATGGTCCAGCTCGAAAAGTCTTGGATAATGAACTCGATGGACTGCGAGAAAAGGGCGTCCGTTGGAAAGACCTGGTTAATGATAACATTGCAAAACTTGGTGTGAATAACTGGAGAAGAAGCACAGAATACATCCGCCAATATCGTGTTGTACCCTTCCAGTTGCTGCGGTTGCGGTTTAGGCAAATTTGATTCTTGGAGTCATCGGAATTCACTGAGCTTGTAATCCCCCTTACGCTGAAATTTTCGGTCATAGGCAACGATGTTTGGTCTTGCAGAACTAATCATACTGGTACTCGGACCTGTTGTAGCATTTCGTTACATATTTTCAATCATTTGTCTTAAGGTCATCCTTAGTAATTCGCTTATGAAATAAGATTTCCTCACTCAGACGTAGCTATAAATTATTCCAAAGTACAATAATATAGCGCAAAATGTTTGAATTTGAGACGAATTTTCAGTAGTTGATGCCTCCGCGATAGTATTTTCCCAATGGGTTTCATTCTCTTATAAATTCAGCCTTTGACACGCATATGTCTGTATGTTTCACATATCTCATCATTTACTGTTCTTAAGCATTCAATAAAGCATTGGAGTGTAGACGCACTCAGCATTCAGGGAAACAACAGTGTAATGTCTTTCATAGCATCAGTGTAATATATATTGTGATGCCCTTTAACTTTTTTTTCTTGCTGGCAGCCTTTAAGTTTCTTAATTCCTGCGTTCCACGTGAAGTATGTTGGTACTTGGGAATATATCAGCGTTCTGGCGCACTAATCATCCCTACACAGATCAAAGATAGCGGTCAATGTAGTATCTGGTGGTGTTGTTGCCCTGGCTTGTAATAGTCAAATATTGACGTATGTGGGCGGCGTCTCCGGCCTTTTTGCCCACTTGGTTTCAAATACCCTACTGTCCAATTTTCAAGACGATCAAACTATTATTATGGCTGTTATAAAGGTTTTATTTTTTAAAGGGGCTTTTGAAATTCATACTGTACCAGTAAGATATACACCCACCAAATGTCATCTTCATACCTCTGATAGTTCATGAGTTATAGCAATTTTAAATTTGAAGTTGTATGGGCGGTGCCACGCACCTTTATTCAATCACAACCAAGTATAGCCAAGGACTATCAGTAGGTCATCAGTAACACATTGTGAAATTTCCATAACAATCTGTCCATTTGAAAAACCGTTTCAGCGATCTTTGAAAAGGGGGCGTGTCGCCGCCCATTTGCACCCTGGCTACACTTCGAACTGTACGAACAACATATTTGCCAAATATCATCTTTATTCCTCTTAAATATTTCATGAGTTACAGCCGCTAAAAGATTCAAGTTGTATGCCACGCCTACTGATGTATCCACAGAAATTTTCAAAGCTCCAGATATTACGTTTTAAAAAGGCGGATCCGCGCCCACTTGATATATCAAAAATTCAAGTACCGAATTCATGCCATAAATGCAACATCTAAATTTTTTTAAGTATCGGTCAAAATGTTCTTTAGTTTTGATAATCTTAAAAGAGATTTCTGTTGAATAAGCAGCTCTTCTAAATCTATCTAATAATTTTCGATAGAGAATTTGTTTTTATCCTCCGTGCTTTAATCAAATTCTCGATGGGATCGGCACCTTATTATATTATTCAGCTTTAATAATCTCTGATTTCGAAACATGACACATTTCAGTCAATGTCAACTCTCGTCTCAGTTAAAGAAATTTCTCCAGAAATGTACTAAATACATAACATTAAGTTCTTTTTTTTCCTATATGTGCATGACAATTTATATTAAAAAACTTTTTAAATTTAACTCATATTCTAAACTTTAAATCTGAGCAAAGTTGCTGCTGTTTCCTCTTATCTCTAGATAAAATATGTGTAAATTGTTTTATTGCTGTTTGTAATTTTTGCTGTAGCTGTTGCTGCTACGCAACACAAGTTGTTGGTATGAGTTTTGCTGCTGTTTATTCTTAGTTTTCTTCTTAAACCATAAGACTAATTTGTTGCAGTAATAAATCTGCAATGCAATGACAATACATCTAAACATGCAAATGTTGAAAACGCTAAGGGCCAACTACAATGTTGAAGTTTTGTGCATAGCCCAGTATTGGCAAGTGGAAAATGCCTGAAACGATAATGTTTGCTTACCGGGCAGTTGGTCCTTCTCGTGAAATGTAACAAGCTCCCGGACATGAGCACATGGCCATACAGAGTGCACAATCCAGTGCAACATGGTTAGCAAACCACATGTCAGAGACTTCATTTAAGTTGCAACCACAGCAACAACACCCAACAGCTAACACTAGTGAACAAAAAGGGAGTGTAAAGGGAGAAAAGAAAGAGAGAGCTGAAGAAAAAGTCAACAACAAGCAACAGCAGCATCGGCAACAATTGCAACAATAAAAACAACAGCAACAAAATTATAAAAGTAAGGCAAGAAATTTCAAAAGGAATCAGGCGACAATCAGCCAAATGCACAATGGGACAGATGGGATTTGTCTCGAAAGAACTGAAGTGGTCATATAACTGAGACAAAGGAAAATGATGATGTAGAAATGGTTTAAAGGCTACATATACAGTACAACACATGATTTTGGTACTCAATAGTACGTATTGCTGGTGAAAGCAGCCCCAAAAGTAAGAACTTTCACATCATTTGTTTTTTCAAGTCAGCCGCATTAATAATTTAATGGCCATACAAATTTTTGTGCTCAAGATGGATTTTTAGTACTTTTTCTATATATTTATTTTTAGTTATATTATCCAAAAGAGTAAATATGGTCTTGAGTAGATCCATAAAAATGCGTATAAGCTGCTGTGACTGACTAATAGGCGCATAGTAAACATCACGAATTGCTCTATAAGTTAGGCAAAGAGTACACGAATTTTCGAAATTAATATCCACGATTTAAAGGGTGTCCCAACAAGAGCGCAATTTTTAAATTTTAAATAAAACACAGATATTTAAAAAAAAATCGTGAAACTTTATTATATCGTAAAGTAGACAGAATGAGGTTATGTATGGAACAATATATCGTGCAGATGGACGCCGCGGCTTTGCTGGCATGCACGCGATCTTTTAATGAAATTTTCAATGACAGTTTCGCATAAATGCTGCGGTATTTCATTAATGCAGCGTCCAATTTCCTCTTTCAAGGCTTGAGTCGTCGTCGGCTTATTCGCGTAAACCATCGACTTCAAAAAACCCCAATGAAAAAAATCTAATGGTGTTAAATCGCACGATCTAGGCGGCCAATTCTGACCTCCAAAACGCAAAATAACACGACCGGGAAATGACTGATGCAGCAATTGAATTGTTTCTCTGGCTGTATGCCATGTGGCACCGTCTTGTTGGAACCACATGCCCTCCACATTCATTTCTTCAATTCGAGGCAAGAAAAAACTGGTTATCATTTCACGATACCGAACACCAATGATTGTTTGCGCTTGACCTGCCTTGAGCGACATCATCACTGACAGCTGCGACATTTTCGGTCGATCGACCTGGTCGATGGCGCGTTGTTGTCTTTACATCACTAACAGACCCAGTTTCGACAAATTTATCCATTAATCTCTTTACAGTTGACTCTTTTGGATCATTATTGTGACCCAAAATTGATCGCAATTTGCGAACTGTAGCCGCAAAACTTTCACCATTTTGGTAAAACAATTTCACAATGAGAATGCGTTGTTCATTCGTGTAGCGCTCCATTTTTACTAACCTCGTACCTTCTACTAGCAATTGTTCAAATGTCAAACAATGACACTTCGAAAGTTGCCAGATTGAAAAATTGCGTTCTTGTTGGGACACCCTTTATAAACGTTGTTTTGGTGTAAGTCACAGCACGGCGATTTGCCAAAGTGTGCTGAATGACAGATAGTTTACAATTATACCTATCGCAAAGTCTACACATCTGCACCACCACCTATATGTTTCTTTACACCACTTGAAACCCACTCACCTGTGAGAAATATTCATCAATATGCTAATCATTAACTAAATTTAGTTCCGCATAAACTTCTCTCTACTGCTAAACATACGCTTAAAAGTAAACAACATAATATGCTAAAAATATATTTATTTAAAGAAATTAACATTTCTTTCAAAATTCATCCCAATGTGCAAACCGCAAACCCAGTTTTTAAATTTTTAATGAAGTTTATCTATAGGAACAATGAATTTGCATATCATACCAACTAGCGAAAGAACGGAGCCCTCAGATGACCGCCCTCCTCTTCGTCGTTGCACCAGAAACTATGCGTAAAGGATTTTCTGTGAACAATTTGGATATTTTGGGGCTATGTGCGGTACTGGTAACATTTCGTATCTTTTGGGTAATAATTTAAATATTGCTGTTGGTCCAAACGACGCCCTAGCAGCAGCAGCAAGTGAAATCCTTTGAGTGCGAATGTGTACGCTGGCGAAGACGACGGTTCCGTGCGCAATTTTATTTTCTTTAAGGAATTAATATACAACACACACACATACACACACACATACTTTTCTTCATGCACACGGATATGAAACACATACACATAAAGAATCGAAATTCAACATCAAACTTGGTTATAAATCATTGTTTACGTAAGTTTTAAACATAATACAAATTTCTCAAGTTTGGCCTAAAGAGAAAATTTACAAGGGTAAACAAGAAAATAATAAACGAGGTGTGCTATTTGAGCATAAGGAAGTGAATGTGGAAGAACTGTAGTACTATCAATTAGAAAAACCTAAACAAGTTAAAAAAGGAGTGTAATAATTATTTCTAAGGACCCAGCAGTACATCAAATATGTTGCACAACTAACGATTTTAATATTCGGATTTGATTTGTAAAAAAAAACGTGTCAAATTCCCCTATACGATACTAACTAACTTCAAATCGATATTAAATTATTATGGCATGTAACTTGACAATACGAATGATGCAGAACTTCTTCTTTTTGGGGCTACTTTCACGTACAGTTCTCAGAATTGAGTCCCAAAACCATGTGCTGTTCTGTGCTAGATGCCAATATTCGACACACAAGTGATGAAATAAGATCGCGTATGCTCGAAATAGTTTTGCAAAATTGGACCGATATAATAGCATTCATAAGTCGCAGTCCTGGACGCCAGATCCCGGATAATACTTTTAAGCCATAAACGCCACGGAATTTGAGAGCTTATAAGCCAAAAAGAGCGTATGTAACAGAAGTTACTGAAGCTCAATACAAAGGTTGTCGTAGTGGCTTTGAAGGATCGGGTGTGGTGGAACAGAAAGCTACTTTCCTTAAATAAAAAAAACCTGTTATGAAAACACAAAGAAAAGAAAAAAGGACCCCAATTGGCGGATGTCCTTGACAAACACAAGGCTGAAATCACCGCCATACTGGAAATGCGATGGACGGGACAGGATTTATACTACGAAAGTCATGAAAGTCATAGTCGGCAGGAGACTTCAACATCTGATCTCGCGGTTTAACCATGTAAGTGGCCGAGTAGCCACTATTCGCATCAAGGCAAAATCATTTTTAAATCACGCTGACTTGAGTAAACGCCTCGACGGAAGACCACGACGAGGACATTAAAAATGAATTCAATGAGTGTCCGGAGTAAATATATGACAGCTGCCCTGCCCATGACATCAAAATAGTTCTTGAAAATTTTAATTTTAAAATAGGAAGCAAAGATGCACTTGGTTCAGAAGTCAAAAAATTGTGTCTACACAACGACACCATTGATAACGGATTCAGACTGCAAAGGAAGCTAGACACCACAAAGCTGCAAACCGTCAAAATAGCCAATGCATACACTTACCAACTTTCTTAATAAATGCAAAACAAACACTTTTAATTAATAGAAGGTGTAAATACCGAATACTCTATCCATAGGTAAAAAGCAGTAAAGGCTTTGGAACAGGGATCCCCAACTGAAAAGACAAAAACGGAAATCTGGTCTCGAACACGCAGCGAATGCTAGGACGGAACATTTTCGTACTGTGACGACGGACTAGATTATTCACCTTCGAGTCAAACCGAGATCCACACGGCAATTGCTAGACTTACATTATATTAATTATGGCAGCCGCTTTCAGCATGGGTCCTAGTATATACCTCCGATAACACCCTGCTACAATTTTAACTTTTTTGTTTCGCACTAGATGAAGAAGGAATGGGACTTTGCCTAGAGGTGGAAAGTTACTGATTGTCACACACTTGGGAGTGACCAGAATCGATTCCTTTGTGCACTGTCCAAGCAGCTAACTACTTCCGGTCTAAGACCAAGTATTCCCTGGGCAATGACTTTAAAGCAACCGCTTTGAAGTTAGCTAGAGTTAGAAGGCGAAATGTTGAGTAACCTAATCGGCATGCTACCACCGATGCGTCTTAGGAACTAGGTAACAGAAGTTACTGAAACTCAACACAGGCTCTCTTAGTGGCTTTGGCAGCCCCAAGAAACTAAGATCGGGAGCGGTGGCCTAATAAGCCACCCTCCTTAAACAAAAATTTATTATGAAAACACGAAGAAAACGAAAAACAAGAACCCCCCAAATGTTGACGACCCCCGCAAACGATATAAGGACCATGATTTAAGGATATGCACCTGGAATGTCCGAACTCTATACAGAGATGGTGCCTCTATCCAACTGGCGGATGTCCTCGACAAATACAAGGCTGACATCACCGCCATACAGGAAATGAGATGGACGGGACAGGGATGCACACGACGGAAGAACTGTGACATCTTTTACAGCTGCCATGCAGAAAGACACGAATTTGGATGTGGTTTCATAGTCGGCAGGAGACTTCGACACCTGGTCTCGCGGTTTAACCCTGTAAATGACCGTATAGCCACCATTCGCATTCGGGCGAAATATTTTAACATTACGCTGATTTGTGTACACGCCCCGACGGAAGACAAAGACGATGACATCAAAGATGCATTCTATGAGCGCCTGGAGGATATATATGACCGCTGCCCTGCACATGACATTAAAATTGTTCTGGGAGATTTTAATGCTAAAATAGGAAGGGAAGATGCTCTTGGTTCAGCAGTCGGAAAATTCAGTCTACACAACAACACCTCCGATAGCGGATTCAGACTAGTAAGTTTCGCGTCGGCAAGAAACATGGTTGTGAGTGGAACCAGATTCCCGCATAAAGATATCCATAAGGCAACCTGGATATCTCCCGACCAAAATACAAGAAATCAGATTGATCACGTGGTAATTGATGGAAGGCATGTCTCAAGTGTTATAGACGTGCGTGTGATGCGCGGTGCAAATATCGACTCGGATCACCACCTAGTTGCAGCCAAGGTACGCACACGATTAAGTAGAGCTAAAAACACTCTTAATCAAACGCAAAGGAAGCTAGACATCACAAAGCTGCAGACCACTGAGATAGCCAATGCCTACTCCAACCAACTCTCTCAATTACTCCATACAAATCCCCCTAGTTCTGATGTTTCCGACATGCAGTGGCAGCATATTGCGAATTCTATGACCACTGCCGCAACAACCGTACTGGGTTATGAAAAACCACGCTCAGACAAGCCCTGGTACGATGACGATTGTCGCGAAATGTCTGAGGAAATGGATGCTGCATACAAGGCAAAACTGCTGCCAATGGCGACGCGTGCGGTGACGGAGCGTTATAAAGAGAAAAGGAGGGAGATGAAACGCCTGTTCAGACGGAAAAAGCATCTGTGGAAGAAAAGAGAGAGCCAGGATATCGAAAACTACAGGGATAGAGGTGAGGCCCGAAAGCTACCAAAAGGTAAAAAGTAAAGGTTTTGGAACAGGGATCCCCACCTGTAAGGACAGAGACGGAAATCTGGTCACGGACACTCAGAGTGTGCTGCAAATATGGAGGGAACACTTTCAATCTCTTCTCGTTCCCGAAGACAGCATAAGTGACGGAATCGCACCAATCATCGACGATGAAGTAGATTGTCCACCACCGAGCCAAAACGAGATCAGCACGGCAATTGCCCGGCTTAAAAATAATAAAGCTGCGGGAGCCGATGGACTGCCGGCAGAGCTTTTTAAAGCCGGCGGCGATGACCTGGTAACATGCATGCACCAGCTCATAAACACGATTTGGCTCAGGGAATGCATGCCCGATGATTGGAATCTGAGTGTCCTATGTCCCGTGCTTAAGAAAGGCGATCCTAGTGTGTGTGCCAACTATCGCGGGATTAGCCTTTTACCCATCGCATACAAGGTCCTGTCTAGTGTGTTATGTGAAAGACTAAAGCCCCTCCTGGCGAACCTGATTGGACCTTATCAGTGTGGCTTTAGACCTGGTAAATCCACCACCGACCAGATATTCACGCTACGACAAATCCTGGAGAAGACCCAAGAAATGCAGATCGATACCTACCATTTGTTCATCGATTACAAAGCTGCGTTTGACAGTCCGATACGACAGAAATTGTTGGATGCTATGGCTGAGTTTGGTATCCCCGAAAAACTAATTCGACTCTGCGGGATGACACTGACTGACACGAAGTCTTCAGTGAAAATTGGCAAAAATCTGTCAGAGCCATTTTCTACCAAGCGAGGCTTTAGACAAGGCGATAGTCTGTCCTGCGATCTCTTTAACATCGTAATGGAGATGATCATGCGAAAAGCAGCAGTAAACTGGAATGGCACCATATTTAACAAAAGCCACATGTTGCTCGCGTATGCTGATGATATCGATATTATTGGACGTGGTTTGCGAGATGTTACTGCGGCTTTTTTGAGCATTGAAAAGCAGTCGGCTGAAGTGGGTCTGGTGATAAACGAGGACAAAACCAAGTTATTTGTTTCAACGAACAAAGAGTCCACTCGTCTGGGACGCTGCGTGAACGTTGACAACTATAATTTTGAAGTGGTAGATGGTTTTGTCTACCTTGGCTCCGCCATAAACAAAAATAATAATGTCAGCCTCGAGATCAAAAGACGAGTATTGATCGCAAACCGCTGCCACTATGCGCTAAGCAAGCGATTTAACGGCAAAGCGCTCGCTCGAAAAACAAAGGTCCAGCTCTACCAGACTCTGATCCTACCTGTCTTGCTCTACAGCGCAGAATCGTGGGTAATGACACAAGCGGATCAATCTATTCTGGGAGTCTTCGAGAGAAAAATACTCCGCAAAATATTTGGACATATCATCGTGAACTGCGAGTACCGTCGTCGAATGAATCATGAGCTGTATGAGCTGTACAACGACATCGACGTGGTCAAGCGCGTTCAAATAGACCGAATGCGCTGGCTTGGACACGTTGTACGAATGGACGATAACGCTCCGGCTCGAAAAGTCTTCGGCAATAAACTCGATGGGCGGCGCAGGATGGGGCGACCAAAACTCCGATGGATAGACCAGGTGACGGAAATGTTAAGTAAGCTTGGTATGACGAACTATCTACGGAGCGAAAAAGACGCTTGGAATGGTTTTCTACGTGCGGCTACTGATAGATGAATTTCTGCTGTTGCTGCCAGTAAAGAAGAAGACTACTGCCCCATCCACATCCAAAAATCAATGAACGCGCGTTAAAGCCTATACAAAAAGCGTAGGCAGTTAAGTATGGGAAAAAGTTGCGTTCATATTGGACGCGACTTCCGATAAATTGCGTTTACTATAAATTCGACTAATTTTGCAATCGAAACCCACCCATACCTATTGATGGCTGGCAGCACTGCAAATTGCATATCCCTATTAAAACAGCTGTTTATCGGCATAAACATAAACAGAATTACAGGTTGTTGAGAGTGGTTTGTTAACTTCACGCCGATTGAAATCAATGAATATTGTTCCTCACTTACAATACACCAGACGCTTCGTGCATTATCCATGAAATATGCAGGGCTGCTTGCTCAATACCTTTTCATCCGCAGTTTCTACTGCGGTAAGCAAAAGAATATCATCCAACTCCATTATTTTGTAACTACACAAAAATACCCAACTTTTCGCGGTCAAGAAAAAATAAACTCAATCAGCTGTTTGGATGTGAACGCGGATGCAAAACACAGTGGAAACACCATGTGTTCATTTTCGATAAATCGTTAACGCGATAACCAAACGCAGTCTAATGGAAACCGCATATAAAACTACAACAAATGGTAAAGCGTGCAGTACCAGAACGATATAATGAGAAGAGGTTGGAGATAAAACGTCTCTGAAGGCGGATAAAGCGTCTAACGAAGAAAAGAAAGGTAAAGACAGGTGAAGCACGAAAGTTCTACAAAAGGTAAAAAGCAAAGTTGTTGCCACAGTGATACCCACCTGCAGAGTGTCCGGAGGAAACTCTATAGTAATCTTCTTGTTTCCGAAGGCAACATAAGTGACAAAGTCGAGCGAATCATCGACTACGGAGTAGATTGTTCAGCAACGAACCGAAGCGAGATTAAATACAATAAAACTGATGAAGGCTGTGAACTAACGGCGAAGCTTTTTATGGCCCACGGCGATAAGTTGACAATTCTCATTTACAACCTCGGTTTGGCCAAAGAAATCCATCCCGATGCTTGTAATCTGAGTGTTCTATGTCCTGTGCTTCAGAAATGCGATCCAAGTATGTGTACCACATGCCGGGTTAGCGTTTTACAAATCGATTACTGGGTCCCGTCCAGTATGTTTTGTCGTAGACTAAAGCCAATGCTAGAGAACCTGTTTGGAACTTATCAGTGTGTATTTAGACATAGTAAATTCAACAGCGGATTGACACCATCTATTTATCGAATACAAAGCCACATTCAACAGTCCCATACGACAGAAAATATGCTATGGCTAAGTTTAATATACTCGTGAAGCTAATACGACTTGCGAAATGACACTCTGACACGGTATTCATTGATAATAGGAAAAAATCAGACAGAGTCTCTTTCCAGCAGGCGAGGCTTTGGACAAGGCTATAGTCCGTCATGTGATTTCTATAGCAATAATCACAACTGGTACCATCTGTAATTAAAAGTTACATGCTGCTAGCGTATGCCGATGATATAGATTTCATTGGCCGAGGACAGCAAGCAGTTACTGCTGTCTTTTCAAGCATTTAGAGCAAGAAGGAAGAAGTGGGACTGGTGATAAATGAGGTCAAAATCAAATTATTTGTTTGAACGAACGGAAAGTCTACATGTTTGGGACGCTACGTAAACGTTGACAACCTGATCTTTGAAATGGTATATGATTTTGTCTACTTTGGCTCTGTTGGTAAACAAAACTAGTAAGGCGGTTTGTAAAAATGTTGATAAAACTGGTTATTTGCACTACAACTATATTTTATTAAACTTTGTACCACAAAAAGGGGAGTTGGTGAGAAGTGGGCGTTACTTTAAGCTTCACACATCTATTTTTTGTCAATAATTTTTATCGATTTTATTCGATTTACCGATATGTTTATGAGTTGGTGAGATAGAGAATATTTTTATGAGATTTGTAACTCCCCAAAAATGGGAATTTGTTTGGGATGTGGGAGTAGTTTAAATCCGATGTTGCTTATCTTATAACTTAACCTCTGCTTCTGGACATACCAAATTTCAGCCCGAAAGCTCATAAACTACAGGGACATACAGACGAACATCCCCAAAAAGGGGGAGTTTGTATAGAAGGTTGGAGATGTATTCTTCCGATATTGTTCATATTACAACGTAAGCTCCTATTATAGGATTAAAGCTTGCATATCAAATTTCAGCTCGATATTTCCTAACCTACGGCCGAAATCGCTGGGGCAGTTAGGCGGACACCCCAAAAAAGGTAGAGTTTGAATGGGAGGTGGGAGTAGTTTTTGACCGACATAGCTTATCTTAGAAAGTAGACCCCGCTTAGAGATTGAATCTTGCATAGAAAATGTCAGCTATATATCTCTTAAAATACTGCTGCAATCGCAGGGACAGACCCGAAAAATGGGGAGTTTGTATGGAATGTGAGAGTAGTTTTTGACCGCAAGGTCTCATCTTAGAACTAAACATCCGTGTAGGGCAAAAAAGCTTGCATACAATATTTCAGCTTGATTGCTCTTAAATTATTACTGTAATCGCAGAGACTGACATACGGACACCCCAAAAAAGAGGGATTTTGTATGGGAGGTGGGAGTAATTTTTGACCGATCGGTCTCTTCTTACGACTTAAACTCCGCTTAGTGTAGGGATACTCACATACATTTCAGCTTTATTGCCCTTAAACTACGGCTGTAATCGCAGGGACAGACCCGAAAAAGGGGGAGTTTGTATGGGAGGTGGGAGTAGTTTTTGAATGATCGGGCTCATCTTAGAACTTAACCTCCGCTTTGAGGATAAAAACTTGTTTATCGATGAATGCGAACGTCTCTGTTTGAGAAGCTTTTACTAGACATGCCGATTGACTCGACACTTATACTGCGAAGTTGCTGTCGACTACATCAAAGGGCCGGCAATGAAAGGAAACCAGTAAAACAGTTTCTCTCGGGCAACCCGACTTACATATACCATCACCCTCAGTAAAACAAAAAATTGTCTATTATATTGATACTATAACTCGATTTCTAAAGTCGGCGGAGAGGTACATTTGTATGGGAGGTACCAGATGGGGCAAGTCTATACTTCAAGATTTTTTCTCCAAAACTTTATCCTGTTATAGCTTTACTAAATACAAAATTTGGGCACGATCGCGAAGGGTGTATTGATATTACTACTGCATCTCTAAAGTGGGCGGAAAGGTACATTTGTATGGCAGGTACCATAAGGGGCGTCGCTAGACTTCCAATTTTTTCTGCAAAACTTTATCCTGTATTAGCTTAATAAAATACAGAATTGGGGCACGATCGTGTCGAGAATATTGATATTATTACTCCATCTCTAAAGTGGGCGGCGTGGTACATTTGTGTGGGAGGTACCAGAAGGGGCGTGTCTAGACATCCAGATCTTTTCTCCAAAACTTTATCCTGTAATAGCTTTACTAAATACAGAATTTGGGCACGATCGTGTCAAGTGTAGTGATATTATTATTCCATCTCTAAAGTGGGCGGCGTGGTACATTTGTATGGGAGGTACCAGAATGGGCGTGTCTAGACTTCCAGATTTTTTCTCCTAAACTTTATCCTGCATGAACTTTACTAAATACAGAATTTGGTCACGATCGCGGTAGTTCTAATAATAATATTAATCGATTTCTAAAGTGGGCGGTACCAGGTGTGTGTGGGAGGTACCAGATGGGGCGTTGGTAGACTTCAGTTTTTTTTCTCAAAAACTGTATCCTGCTATAGCTTTACTAAATTAAGAATTAGGTTACAAGCGCGATGGATTTATTGATATTATTACTCCATATCTAAAGTGGGCGAAAAGGTGAATTTGTATGGGAGGTACCAGAAGGGGCGTGGCTAGACTTCCAATTTTTTTTTCCAAAACTTTATCCTGTAATAGCTTTACTAAGTACAGAATTTGGGTACGATCCCGTTGGGTGTATTGATATTATAACTTGATTTCTAAAGTGGGCGGAATGATGTATTTGTATGGGAGGTACCAGAAGGGGCGGAGCTATGTAGCCCATTTGCAATACCGTAAGTAGTTTTGGGGAAGTATTAACTCGTGCAAAATTTTAAGACATTTGGTTGCGTCTTTCGAAAGTTATCGTGCGAACCAGCCGGACAGCCACCAGACAGACAGACAGACAGACAGACAGACAGACAGACAGACAGACGGACATGGCTCAAATGACTTAAAAAGTCATGAATCGAATTTGGTTCTAAGAAACCTAGGGTCTGAAGTGACTCCTTCTATGTGTTACACTTTTGGGTCGTATCAAATGATATATACCTTCATCCCTAAGGGTGATGGTATAAAAAGCCTTGCTGTGCTGTCTCGACAGGCAGTTACAAAGCCAAGTTAGTTTCTTTTCTGAAAACTAAATATTTCCCAAAATTTTAAAAAAAAACACTCTTAATGTGTTGGTGAACTCATAAACACTTTCTTCTCTGACCTACATGTCTACAGTTTTAATACAAGTGTGTAAGTGTTTGGTCAAACAACAGAAAGTCCTATCTCCAGTCGCTTACGCTTCACAAGCGGGCAAAAGATAATTTATATGCAGTTTCACTACCAATTCGTTTGATTTCGTTAACTCATAGAATTTTTGATAAATGACAAGGTGAATGTATTTAAAAATGTTATTTTAGCAACTTTGGCATCACATATGCAGGTTCATATCAGCTTTTCGAGAACGATTCGAAGATTTGAAGATTCGGTTTTGTATGTCTTATAGTTTCGTATTAGTAAATCGGGATTGTGCTGAAAAATCAGACATCAGTACTCTCTTACTAGTATCATGTCTTATTAGCCTTCAACATTAAACAACAGCCGCTTAAACTTGTCGAATCATCCTCGTCAAGAGAACTGAGCAAACGAATTTGCCGGTAAAACAACAAGAAGATCCTAAATACAAAACTTTAATTCCGATATACATAATGTGTAATGTATGTGCTGTGCAATACATGCTTTGCATATGCCAGTATGCCCAATACATGTGTTGTTATTATGGCTCTATGTGTGTGTGTAAATATAATGTTGGAGTTTTACGAATTGTTAACAAAGATTTAAAACTAATTTCGGTCAATGTTTTGTACCAGAAAGTTACACAGAAAAAGATCCTTGTTTGGTTTAGCTTGTGTTTGTGACACTCACACTCGCATACACAAACACACACACACACAAACAGAGGCAGCGACCAATGTGAAAACTTTCTCATATGTGTACAAATAAATATATCTGCATATTCATTGCTCGCATTAGCTTTGTGTGTGCGTCAATGTAGAATTTTAAGTTTTAATTGCAGTTTAATTTCCGTAGGAGAATTTCGAAACAGGTCAAATGTTAAGCACAATTTTCGAAACACTCACACACATATGTGTGTACACTTACAAAATAATACGTGCATTGTATATGAGTGTTTGGGAGTATGTACCACTTTGTGGCATGCAACATGTGAATAACAAACATTTTTGAAACTCCCAAATGTTATTTATATTTAATAAGATAAACACAAACGAGTTGAAGATATAAGTTCTAGGGGCGATGCAAACTACCAACGGTAGTTCCAAAATATCATATATCAAGCAACGCACACCACACAGATTCGAAGTTTGCTGCGGGAAACATTAAATCTCAAGTCGACAGTTGTCCTTTTTAGGGGTTTTGTAGAATATGTTGGATAATTAGGCTATGCGGTTGCAATGTAACTTTAATAAGGACGGAAGCTAACAATGCTAGAAATGTACTCATACTTGTGCCAGCACTCAGGTAATATAATGTGATGTGTGAAAGCAAATACTAGATTTTTATAGCAGAATGAAATACATATTTATTTCTTTTATTATTATTTTAAAAGTCATAATGTATTTTATTAATTTTGGTATGGTTTACAAATTGTCGATTGATTTTACACTAACTTAACATTGGAGACTTGCAACACAGCAGAGCATTTTCAAAGTAAGAAAAAAATAACAGAAATTAGAAAACATAATCTACAACGAATGTAACTATTAAAATCTTAACGACTTATCTATTTCTGGAGTGGGAAAATTTATAACAAGCTATTTCAAATTATTTTCAAATGTTTACATATTTCCTCCATATACTAAGAGATATTCTCACTTCTACCACTACTTGTGCATTAGTTTGATGATATTGTAACTATGTTGGTGTATTAGCCTCAAGCTGTTTAGTTGCTGCCGGAAAAAAGTACCGCACTTCTTTCTTCCATCACTTACTCGATAAAACGTATAAGAAAGTGAGTAGATTACCAGGCTAACATGCAAACGGTAATTAAATTTTGTATATGTATGTCATTGGAAGGCTAATAGGCAATATTTCAACATGACAGACATATTTAATTATGCAATGTTTATAACAAAAAATAATTATGTTTACACATGACCATACAAACAATTGGACGACAGGCGTATGATTTATATACGTATATACAGTATCTGAGTATTACTCATACGATATCATGTCCATCAAGTGATTTTGGTAACAATTGTTAATTATATATTTTCAAAGAAGAAGTGAATTTATTGCTGAGATTATGTTTATGACATATTTAATATGTGTTACACATATCAATCTATGTAAATAACATTATTTTTTTCTTATTATTATAAAGAAATTTGATGTGACATGTGCAATTGCAGTATGCACTGCTAAACAATATATGATATGTTTTGATTTGATACGCCTCGCAACACTCTGTTTCGTTTCTAATGAACATCTACTAAATCATTAAAAAATTGACATAAGGAATATTCTGTGACATAGAAGCGATTAAAAAAAGAAAGTTCCAGCTGATACTGGAAATAAATATAAATAATTCCAAACGAAAATAGTTCGTTACACCATGTTTGGATAACATCATCATATACCTCATTTACATTCATCGAACGAAGATTCAGTCGCTCACTGTTGTACCATGCATCGGGTTCATTGCCGTAGACTTTTCGAGCTCCAGCAACTTTTTAAACTCGCTTGACTACAGAATATATTGCTCCGTTTGTACCATTACACAGTTTTCCCGCTGTAGAGCAAGACAGTTAGGATCAGTGTCTGACAGAGTTGGGTGTTGTTCTACGAGAGGGCTTTGTCATTAAATGGCTTGTCTAGAACATAATCAAAATCGTATACCACGTAAGTGTTATAGTTGTCAACGTTAACGCAGTGCACCGAACGAGTATACTCTTTGTTCGTTGAATGATTTTCAATGCTTGAAAAGGCCGCAGTTACATTATCGTATCAGCTTCGCGGTAAAACCAAACTCAGCCGTAGCATTTAATAGTTTCTGTCGTATGGCACTGTCGAATGCAGGTAGATCTACTAACAGATGATAGCTGTCGATCTACTTGTCTTTGATATTCCCCATGATTTGATGTAGTGTGAATATCTGATCGGACGTAAATATAAAGTCACACTAATCAAGTCAAACCAGCTTCGCTTGGGACCAGCCGTGGCTTAGCGGGATTTCCGTGGTTCGATTACCGGCTTCAATCTTAAACATTTTTCTTTCATTGCTGGTCACCTCGATGTTGGCCACAGCACTCTAGAAGTATAAGTGTCGAGATAATCGGCATGTCTAGTAAAAGCTTCTCAAACAGTGGCGTTCGCATTCGTCGATAAACAAGTAGGTGCCGTTTGTTGTGAATCTAAAATAGAAAGCATGTTAAAACGCGAGAAAGGGAAGGAGAGTAAAGGGAAATTAAGTTTTATTGTAAGCTTCGCTAAGATGGACGTTAGTCTTTCACATTACACCCTAGACAGGACAGCGATGTGTAAATAGCTAAATCCGCTGTTTGTTAGTACATGCACTTGGATCTCCTTTTTTAAGCACAGGACATGGAACACTCAGATTACAATCATCGGGCATGTATACCTTGAGCGAAATCTTGTGTTTGAGCTAGAGCATGCACGTTGCTACCTGCTGATCTCGTTTTAGTTCGGTGGTAGACAATCTACTCCGCCGGCTATGATTGGTTTCCCTCCCAACACGAAAGATTTCTCCCGACACTCTGATTGCCCTTGACCAAATTTTCATCTCTGTTATTACAATTTGGGATCCCCGTTCCAAAAACTTAGCTTTTTATCTTTTGATAGAACTTTCGGTTTTCACTTCTATCCTTGTAATTTACGATATCCTGACTATTCTATTCTTCCGTAGATGCTTTTTCCATTTGAAGAGGCGTTTCACATCCCTTTTCCAATTTTGTCTTGTATGCAACATCCTTTCCTCAGACATAACGCGACATTCATCGTCGTACCAGTTCTTTCAGAACTCAGTACAATCGTTGCGGCAAGGGTCATAGAATTCGCAATATGCTGCCTTAGCTTCATTTCCCGATTGCTGAACCAAAAGCATTTTCCCTTCCTATATTAACATTAAAATCTCCCAGAATAATTTTAGTGCTAAGGGCAGGACTGCGGTCATATATTTCCACCATGAGCTCATAGAATGTATTGTTAATGTCATCGTGTTTGTTTTCCGTCGACGAGTGTACACAAATCAGCGTGATGTAAAAATATTTCGCCTTGATGCGGATAGTGGCTATTCGATGAATTACAGATTAAACGGCGAGACAAGATATCAAAATCTCTCGCCGACTATGAATCCACATTCGAATTCGTGTCTTTCTGCATGAAAGCTGTAACAGTTGTCACAGTTTTTCGTCGTGTGCATTCCCGTTCTGTCCACCGGGTATTCTATACGGCGGCGATGTTAGCCTTGTATTTGTCGAAGACATCCACGAATCGAATAGAGTTACCATCTCCGTAGAGAGTTTGGACATTCCTGGTACCTCTCCTTAATTCATGATAATTATAAAGTTTGCGGTGGTCGTCAACATTTGGGGGGTTATTTTTTATTTTCTTCGAGTATTCAAAATTGTTTTTTACCCTCATCCTAGGGGTAGGAGGGTATATATAATTTCATACGACTCAAAATTGTAACACATAGAAGGAGTCACTTTAAACCCTAGTTTTGGAGGTTGGATCTGTGACAGAAATCGTAACGTAGCGCTGTAGACGATTACGATCATACAAGTTTGGTCTGCATATTCATACCTGCTATGCCAATGCCAAATTTAATTTCTCTGGGCCATATAAATACGTTTTACATGTCCCGTACCCTTTTGGATGAGTTCTTTCTTCTATTCTCGAAATAAGTCAACTCCAGCGTTACTTACCATAAACAAATTGTTCCCATGGTTAAACAAACCAACATTCTAAATATCACTTTAAATGGTCCATTCGGTAAATATTTCGGTATAAATTCACCACAGCTTCACCTACCGGGTCCATACAATTCATACAAATTGTTCAAATAATCAATAAATATACATTCTAAATTTTAAGTCAATTGATCCATATGTACATCAGAAAGATGTTCAACATACTGGGTTTGAGTAAAATAGGACCATGTATAAAATTTTTGAAATTAGTTCCCTCTAACGCCCCATTCCGGGCCAAATATATAACCTTTACAAAACCTTTGTTCTCATGATCAAACAAACATTTATTCTGAATTTCAGTTAAATTGGTCCATTGGTGCAAACTTTTGGTACAAATCCACCCCAGCGCCACCTATTGGATGCATTTGTGCATAAAATTTTTTCTCATGGTCAAACAAATATACATTTTAAATTTCAGCTAAATTGATCCATGCGTTCATCACAAACATGTTCAACATACTGGGTTTGAGTAAAATTGGACCATCGATATAAATTTTAGAAATTTGTCCACTCCAGCACCACATAGCTGGTCCATGTATTCAATAACTTTGTTCTCACCATCAAACAAACATACATTCTAAATTTCAGTTCTTACTTACTTACTTTAGTGGCCAATTACAATTTACGAAACGTAGTTCATAAATTTGAGGCCTGAAGTAATAAAGAATTTCACACGCATCGGTCTTCTGCGTGTGTTCTCCAGTTAGTCCTACCAGATGATGGCACATCGCCTACCACTTGGTCCTTCCAACGGAGTTTGGGTCTCCCTGCTCTGCGCCGTCCTTCAGGTTCGCCTTCAAACACCTTTCTCGCTGGAGCATTTACATCCATCCCGGCAACATGTCCCAGCCATCGAAGTCGTTGGATTCTGACTCTTTTAGCTACGTCGATGTCGTGGTAAAGCTTATACAGCTCATGGTTCATCCGATGGCGAAACTGGCATTCGACACAGATAGGTCCATATATTTTTTGGAGTACTTTTCTCTCGAATACTCCCAGGTTTTGTATGTCCGTTGTAGTAAGCACCCATGATTCGGCAGCATAAAACAGAACAGGTAAGATAAGCACCTGGTATAGCTGTTTCTTAGTATTCCGAGAGAAGGTGGTATTACTAAAGTGCTGCCGAAGTCCGTAAAAATATCTATTGGCTAGCACTATTCTCCGTTTAATTTCTTGGCTGACATTATTAGGTAAATTCGTCGACTACCTTAAAACAATAATTGTCAACGTTCACGGTGCGTCCCCATCGAGAGGACTCTTTGTTCGTCGAAATCATTATTTTTGTTTTGTCCTCGTTGACCTCTAAACCCATTTTTGCTGACTCCTTTTCTAGTGATGAGAAAACTGCTGTAACATCCCGCAGATTTCGGCCAATGATGTCTATATCATCGGAATAGGCTAGTGGCATGTGGCTCTTGTGGAATATGGTGCCAGACATGTTGACACCAGCCTTTCTCACCACCTTCTCCATAACTATATTAAATAGTGTACAGGACAGGCTATCGCCCTGCCTGAGACCTCTTTCCGTGTTGAATGGTTCAGACTGATCTTTACCAATCTTAACCGAGGATTTGGTGTTGTCTAAGGTACATTTGCAAAGTCGAATCAGCTTTGCAGGAATACCAAACTCAGACATGGCCTCATAAAGCCTATTCCTTATCGGAGAGTCGAAGGCAGCTTTGTAGTCGACAAAGAGGTGGTAGGTGTCGATCTGCTTTTCATGGGTTTTTTTCCAGGATTTGCCGTAAGGTGAATATTTGATCCGTCGTAGATTTGCCAGGTCTAAAGCCGCACTGATATGGCCCAATTAGTTTTTCTACAATTGGCTTTAGACGTTCACACAATATGCTTGAAAGGACCTTGTACGCAATTGGTAATAGGCTTATTCCACGGTAGTTCTTACATTTACTACGATCTCCTTTCTTGTATATGGGACATAACAGACTGAGACTCCAATCCCCGGGCATGCTCTCCTCTTGCCAGATGTTCTTCATGAGTTGATGCATGCTCCTAATCAGCTCCTCCGCAGTTTACCGTACATTTTTCGCTACACCTAGCCTTGTGCGTATCTTAGCTGCGGTAAATTAGTAATCGGATACAATGTTCCGACCCCTGATCAGTAGTACGTCCAGAACACTTGATGCGTACCTTTCATCGACTACCTCGTGATAAATCTGATTCCTCGTCATTTGATCTGGAGATAACCATGTTGCCTTATGAATATTTCTATGATCATATCTCGGGCTACGGTCATTTTCTAGGGTCTCGTTGAACTCGTATTTGTCCTCATTGCATTTCTCTTCTGTCGGAGCATGGACACATATAAGTGTTGTGTGGATAAACTTTGTCTTGACTCTTATGAAAGCTATTCGTTCACAAACCGGATAGAACCGTCAGACTAGCCAACCATAATCTCTTGCCAACCATAAATCCACATCCAAACTCGTGTTTGTCCGCCTAGCGACTATAGTAGATATAGCCCGTCCACCGGATTTCTTGTAAAGCGGTTATGCCTTGTATTCTGCTAGGATTTCCGACAGTTGGATGGAGGCACCTGGTCTATACAGAGTTCTAACATACCAGATACATATCCTCAAATCATGGTCCTTAATTCGTTTCGTGGTCCTTAATTTTAGGTGTCCGTTTTATTATTTTCTTACTTCTTTTTATTGCAATAGTTCAAAAGTCGGTTACGGGTTTCAAGCCCAGCGCACCACGTCGCAGTTTTCTCCTCCTGCCAGGATTTTATTACAGCCGCCCATTCTGGGTCAGACGCTGACCAGGGTACCGCTCACTCTGAGCAGACGTGCCTGGGTTTTAGGTTTCGCTCCTCACAGTTAGTCGTCCATTCAAATTTTCGATTTAAGTCCAGCCCAGCGCCAGCTAGCGGTATTAAAATACAACCTACCAACTTTACTTACAAAGTTTCATAAAGATCAGTCGAGCCGTTTCGGGGGATTGCTGCAACAACTAGACCCAACACAATTGTGTCCAAATTTTGTATTTAATAAAGCTCAAGCAGAATAAAGTTTTGGAAAGAAAAAATTTGAAAGTTTAGCCATGCCCCTTCCAGTACCCCCCATACAAATGTATCACTCCGCCCATTTTAGAAATCGACTTATAATATCAATACAACAAGCGCGATCCGTGCCCAAATTCTGTATTTAGTAAATCTATGTCAGGAAAAAGTTTTGGAGAAAAAACTCCAAGTCTAGCCCCGCCCCTTCTTACACCTCCCATACAAATTTATCACTCCGTCCACTTCAGAAATCAAGCACTAATATCTAGAAAATATTATGTTTTACTACGGCTGGAGGTTTTTCGGACTGACTATTTATTACATGTTTTATTTTGGTAGAGTGGCATATTTTTTCACCACACCCGATCCTAGTCTCATCGAGTTGCCAAAGAGAGGCTTTGTGTTGAACTTTAGTTACTTTTGTTACCTACTTCCTAAGATGTATCGATGGCAACATGCCATTTATATTGCTTAACATCCCAGCGGCGGAAATTACGAAGCCTTCCTTATATTGCATGCAGTAGTCCTTATTTGGGATTACTGTTTCAAAAAAAGAATGCAGAAAAAAATTTTATTATATTAATAGTATAACTCGATTTCTAAAGTGGGCGGAGTGGTACATTTACATTGGAGGTATCAGAAGGGGCGCCTGTTGTCCACTCAAAATTAACTATTTTTAAAACCAGTAAGAAATGTTTAGTCGGGCAACCCGACTTACACATACCATCACCCTTAGTACAACAAAAAATTGTCTATTATATTGATAGTATTACTCGATTTCTAAAGTGGGCGGAGTGGTACATTTGTATGGGAGGTATCAGAAGGGGCGTGTCTAGACTTCCAGATAACTTCTCCAAAACTTTGTCATGTTATACCTTTACTAAATACAGAATTTGGGCACGATGGCTTTGGGTGTATTGATATTATTACTGGATCTCTAAAGAAGGTGAAGTGGTACATTTGTATGGGAGGTACCAGAAGGGGCGTGTCTAAACTTCCAGATTTCTCCTCTAAAACTTTTTCCTGCTTCAGCTTTACTAAGTACAGAATTTGGGCACGATCGCGTTAGGTATATTAATAATATTAATCGATTTCTAAAGTGGGCGGTACCGGATGGGGCGTGGCTTGACTTCCAATCTTTTCTCAAAAACTTTATCCTGTTAAAGCGTTTCTAAATAAAGAATTTGGGTACGATCACGTTGGATTTATTGACATTATTACTCCATCTCTATAGTGGGCGGAGTGGTGCATTTGTATGGGAGGTATCAGAAGGAGCGTGTCTAGACTTCCAGATAATTTCTCCAAAGCTTTGTCATGCTATGCCTTTACTAAATACAGAATTTGGGCACGATGGCGTTGGGTGTATTGATATTATTACTGGATTTCTAAAGAAGGCGGAGTGGTACATTTGTATGGAAGTTATCAGAAGGGGCGTGTCTAAACTTCCAGATTTCACCTCTAAAACTTTTTCCTGCTTGAGCTTTACAAAGTACAGAATATGGGCACGATCGCGTTAGATATATTAATAATATTAATCGATTTTTAAAGTGGGCGGTACCAGATGGGTATGGGAGGTACCAGATGGGGCGTAGCTAGACTTCCAATTCTTTTCTCAAAAACTTTATCCTATTAAAGCATTTCTAAATACTGAATTTTGGTACGATCACGTTGGATATATTGACATTATTACTCCATCTCTATAGTGGGCGGAAAGGTACATTTGTATGAGAGGTACCAGAAGGGGCGTGGCTAGACTTCCAGTTTTTTTCCAAAACTTTTTCCTGAAGTAGATTTACTAAAGACAGAATTTGGGTACGATCCCGTTGGGTGTATTGACATTATTACTCGATTTCTAAAATGGGAGGAATGATGCATTTGTATGGGAGGTACCAGAAGGGGAGGGGCCATGTAGCCCAATTACAATACCGTAAGTAGGTTTGGTAAAATATTAACTTCTGCAAAATATCAAAACATTTGGTTGCGCTTTTCGAAAGTTATCGTGCGCACCAGCCAGACAGACAGACGGACAGACAGACGGAAATTGCTCAAACGACTCAAAAAGTCATGAATCGAATTTTGTTCAAAGATACCTAGGGTCTTAAGTGACTCCATCTATGTGTTACACTTTTGGGTCGTATCAAATGATATATACCTAACGCTCGTATATATTTTTTGGACAAAAACAGTACATTTCACTGAAATTTTGTAAAAAAGCAGTACATCGATTTGGAAAAACAGTACTTTTCGCAGTACATATTTACATAGCATATATTATTCAATATGTAAAAAAAATTAACAATCATTTCCAGAAACAACTATTGTAGTTGTTTTGTATTTGTCGTTTGAAGCAATTTGAATGAGCAATGCCAGCTTCGTTTTGAGGTAATTGTAAAAATCAAAAGAAATTTTTTACTTCATATTACATTTGACGGTCAAAATCGCCTTCAATGTTTGCACATCTAATCGGGTTTTGTCTGACGTCTAAGTTTTGTTCACTGCAGAGAAGATTCGCTCCACTGATGCTGAAGTTCCTGGCAAACATAAAATATATTCAACGATCGTGGCCATTTCTTTGAATTCGCAATCAGTTTTATTGAGATGAATAAATATCTTCACCCACCGATCCACATTCGAAACATTGCCTCCATTGCATAATTTTGTCGCTCGCTTTTGATATATGTAAATTGGGTGTGCAAATATATCGCATTTTCATTGGCATTCTACAAATTCTTTTCCTTAACTTGTTTATAACGGCTTCGACATCATTCCATTACTATAAAAGCATTCAAATCAAAGCAGGTAAAATTACCGAAAAAATCAGTGCGTAAAGCAGCCATCTCATTCGAATTGTATCCATTGTCAATAAGTCTTTCTTTTCTGCTACTACAGCTGAAGATACAAATTTTGAAATAAACAATATTATTGCACGAATTCGCTGTTCGCTGTCTATATTTCTATTATGTATCGAAAAACAGTACTTTGAGGGAGAAAAGCAGTACGCAGTTTTTGGTGTCGAAAAACAGTACTGCACTGCGAAAAACAGTACAGATACGAGCCTTATATATACCCTTAGCCCTAAGGGTGATGGTATAAAAAGTGTAAGTATAAAGAGAAATATGTAAAAGTGAAAAATATTTAAAAATAACCGTGGGCTCTCAAAAAACTAAATAATTTTAGGGTGCACTGTATAGATTTGTTTTATTTGCTAGTCTTTCTTTTTTCATGTGTATACAGGCCTTCCATAATGCCTTCTTATAGAAAGCTTCCATAAGGCCTTTTAATGGAAACCGGCGACGGAAAAGCTTATTTTCCAATGTCACGCGATGCAAAAAAAGAAAGGAAGAAATAAGTTCAAGGAAGGCATACCGGATCCAAAATAAGTCCTTCAAACTCATGAAAGAAGGCCTTCCTTACTAACACTGAATGGATGTTCAGTGGCATGGCCCGGGGAACACGAGATCTATCGAACGCTATGAGCTGCTTTGGGAATACTAAATAGAAATTATGGATGTTTTCCCAAGCAATAATAATGAGATAACTTAAATTAGGGGATATATTCTATATTTCTATATATTTCTGCTCGTTTTCATACCCTGTAAATTAGAAATGAACGATAAATTTGAATCCTCTGTTACAGTCCCGTCTACATCGGCGTTGGCTTCTTATATACGTAGCGTTTGGGCACGATTTTGCTGAATATTATCCAAAAGAGTAAATGTGGTCATGGTCATGGTGTTGCGTATCATCTGCTCAGATGGATGATTGTGCTCAGTGTAAACTTGACAAAGTGCTCTATAACCTAGGCAAAGAAAGCGCGGATTGTAGACATAATTTGACACGATTTGTAACCATTGTTATGGTGTAAGTATTTGTAGGGCGATTTTAAATAGTTGACTGAAAAATAGTCAAACTCACTATATTAGTATGGCAAATAGTTTTGCAGTTATACCTTTCGGAAGTTATAAATTTAAAAACACACATTTTATATATTTTATCTCGTCACTAGCCAAAAGTAACTATCACTAGTTTCTCATGTAACTTAAGTTCACATTTAATACTATTCCGCCCAAGATATTTCTAAAACACCACGAAATTCCCATGATTGGTAAAGAACTCTAAATCAACACTTCTTGCACAACCACTATATGAATTATTGTTTGCTTGTTTTTCTCTAAAAAAAATGCCAGTTAATTGAAATTGCGAAAATTTATCTTAAACGCCATCTCTCATACAAGTTGACTGGCTTACCAAAGAAAACGAACAAACTACACAAAAAACGCAGATGATATTGTCTTCTCCAACATTCGCACATAAATCCTTAAAACATCATTTCACACTTGGCTACGGCGGGGGGTAGACAACGAAACTAATATGATGTTTCATAACAAAAAATAACTTGAAATAGTGTATGCATTCTCATAAAATTACTGGTCAATGCAGCTGGTGCTGGTGTATAAAAATGTACCAGTACACGAACTCGTCGTACAACGCCCGCAGATGTGATGTGTGCGCGTAGAAACTTTTCCTGTCATGTCGCCTGTTAGAAATCTAAAGGAAATCTGCAATGGTGGGTGCGGACTTGGGCGGGCCTTCAATAATGGTATATCTAGTGGGGGGTCTCTGCTGACTTGGTAAATGTTTGGCGTTTCAAATTCTTGTTTTGCTTAATATTAAATGCATACACACTTACGTCTCAATACACACCCACCTATATAAGTAGATGTACGTACACACGCCGCCTAAGTGCTAAATAGATGAGATGAATGTGATATTCGTATATGGAGGAATACTCATTACACACAGACAACACGGCACACAAAGCGAAACGAATAGCACAAGTTCATAAGTTGTTATAAAAACACAGTAGGATATCGCAACAACAGACAATTTCCGGACAACTTTAAGTTAAAGACTTTGTGCCCTTTATACATCCGGTTGCTTGCCAACAATTTTCTTCGCCATTCTTCTAGGTATGGCCCTTCATCTAGTTGGTTTTGTTTTTTGCCTGTTGTTTTTTTTTTATTCAATACACAGCTTATAAAATTGAGAAACAGACACTAACCAACCCATCAATTGACGCTGAATGTATGAGTGGTGGTCGTTCGTCTGGGGAAAGGTTCGTTTGTCGCTTGGTGGTGGGTTGATGACTTGGTCAGACCATGATGTGATGGTGGCATTGGCGGAGGTCTTGGTTGCTGAGCTGTTAAGAATGTCAGCAGGCTGTTATGAATGGTTTATTATAAGACTATTAAAGGACAATGACGAATATTGCACAAAAGGGAAAAATATGATGAAGCGTCTGCTATGCCAACGCACTGGGCCAAGTCGCACAGATAGCACCTTTGGCATTTCTGTTGCGGGAAAACAAAATTAATGGTCTTATCAACAATCTGCAGAGTATTTGAGAGAAGCAGGGCAAATATAGTTGGTGACAGCGGGGCGTTACGATTTATTGAATTTTATTTAGCTGGAAAGAAATTATGGGCACAACTGGTGTCATGTGCAGCTCATTGAGTGAAGCGCCACCATGTCGTATGAAAATAATGAACAATTTTTCTATTTAAAATTTTTTTTCTCATAACTTGTTTGTTGTTGTTTGTTTACATCCCACGTACCAAGTCGTATTATGTTTTCCACGAATACTGCCAGTTGAGAAGAATTTCCTGTATGCTGAGTAATATTATACTTTTATTTTTGTTTTTCCATTTGCAACAGAAGTTTGAAAATATTTTCCGAGAATCAGACGTTGTCTTTGAGGCAAATTTTAGAGAAATTTTACTGCTTGTTTGCGGCTCTTATCATTGAAGCAATTTTGTTCAACAATTTATATAAGAAATTTAAGTATTTATATTTTTATTGCATAGGGTCAATGACTTATGACTTGTTCCCCGAAAAATGTATTTCAGGAATATTTAATTGGATTTTTTTTTGACCCACAGAAAATGCAGTATGTTTTTCTTATATTTGGCAACGCATTACAGCGACTTATGTCGCAGTTGGCGTTTTTGATAATATATTAGGTTTTTAGACCCTCACCCCACGGAAAGGAGGGTTTATGTCATCTGTCCGTCTGTATGTCTGTCGGTCCAGCTGGTACGAACGATAACTTTCGAAGGACCTACATTAAAAACCGGGTAGTAACATCAACACACTCAACACGATCGTGCCCAAATTCTATATTTTGTTAAACTATAACACGATATAGTTTGAAGAAAAAATTTGGAGGTCTAGCCACTCCCCTTTTGGTACCTCCCATACAAATGTATCATTCCGCCCAATTTAGAAATCATGTTGTAATATTAATACAAACAAAAATACCAAATTTGGTATTTTTTAAGCTATAATTTAATAAAGTTTTAAAGAAAAATGTTCAAGTCCACCCATGCCCCTTCTGGTACTTCCCATCCAAATGTGCCATTTCACCCACTTGAGAAATCGAGTAATAAAATTAATACAACCAACGCGATCGTGCTCAAATTCTGTAATTTGTAAAGCAATAAGCTGATAACATTGGAAGTCTAGCCATGCCCCTTTTGGTACCACCTTCTGGTATCTTTCATCATCATGATAGGTGGGAAATTCCCACCAACCACGTGTGATCCTTTCCAAACTGCCATTGGAAAGCTGCTACGATGGGCCAATACCTGTAGTTTGGAATTGAACTCTCAGAAAACGGAATTGGATCTCTTCACTCATACAAAAATGATAATGGACTTCAGGCCACCGAGACTAAATGGAGTGGAACTAAAGCTCTCAATAGACGTTAAGTTCCAAGGTGTTGTCCTTGATCAGAAGGTAAATTGGCCAAGGAATATCGAAGAAAGACTAAAGAGGGGTGTCAATGCCTTTTACGCGTGCCGGAACTCTATAGGCAATAGTTGGGGACTCTGCCCTAAGGTCACAATGTGGCTGTATATCACGGTAGTCAGTCCAATTATTACCTATGGATGTCTGGTTTGGTGGCTTTGGATGTGTTTCTGGATCTTTCGCAAAAGGACTTTTACATCAAGACTATTGCAGATCGAGGGGCTCTAAGACAGAGTGAAGCTTTCTATTGACATCAATCTATACATGGTCATGCGAAGATTTTACTGACTTGAACAAATGTGTGGATTTCCACAAAGTAAATGTTAAAATTCCGGAAAGATCGGAATGAAATGAAGGCGGGTCTCCATATGGTGACCCCATTTCTGTCTTCACTGACGGTTCAAAAATGCAACAGGGTACAGGAGCTGGTGAGACATGCAGCTAAGCCTCTCTTTTAGGCTACATAATGAATGCAAAAACGACTTCCATTACTGGGACATGTTGCCAGGATGGATGTAAATGCTCCAGCGAGAATGGTGTTTGAAGGCGAACCTGAAGGACGGCGCAGAGCAGGGAGACCCTAACTCCGTTGGAAGGACCAAGTGGTAGGCGATGTGCCATCATCTGGTAGGACTACCTGGAGAACACACGCAGAAGACCGAAGCGTGTGGAATTCTTTATTACTTCAGGCCTCAAATTTATGAACTACGTTTCGTAAATTGTAATTGGCCACTTAAGTAAGTAAGTAATGAATGCAACGTCTTTTAGGCTGAGGTACTGGCCATTTAAAAAGTTGCGGAGGCTATTATGCGATTTGGAATTAATACTAGCAGACGAATAACCATATGTGTGGCTAGCCAGGCTGCAATAATAGCGATCAGTGTTACATTGTGTAAATCAAATTTTGTGAGGAACTCCATGAAGGAGTTGGATGGACTAAAGCCTCTGGATGTCAGCCTCTAATGGGTTCCAGGACATTGCGAGTCTCCTGGTAACGTATCAGCAGACCTATTGGCCAGAGGTGAATGCATGTCTGATAATAACTCCCTGGAGGATGTTTTCGGCTTACTGGAGGATTGGATATGGGAAACAGCAGATGTTGAATCTCCCGAACCAACTGCATAACTGCTAGATCGCTGTGGCCCGAGTACAGCAGATCCCAATCGGCGTATATGGCCTCTGCAGGAGTTACCTGCAGTATAAGTGTCGAGACAATCGGCGTGTCTAGTAAGAGCTTCTGAAACAGTGACGTTCGCATTCGTCGATAAACAAGTAGGTGCCGGTTGTTGTGAATCTTAAAATAGAAAGCGCGTTAATTCACAACAACGTGAGAAGCTATTCATACCTCATTCATGGGGTGTTAAGGGAAATTAAGTTTTTTTTTATATATCAGACCTAGAGTCTCTCTCCTCAGTCCCAGTAGGAGAAACATTTCTTGCGGTGCCTTCCATTGCTAACTGGGACAAGATAAAGTGGTGTTTCCACGATTTTGACTTCCTTCCCTATCCCTCTCCTCTTTCCTTCTTTATCCACCCCTTCCTTCGTAACGGACATACACAATGTCTTAAGTCACATTGGTGGAGGTCATAAATATGATATCGACCTGCAATTATCGTCACAATGTTTTCAAGATTATTGAACAGCGATGAAAACATTCACTCCAAAGGGGGCTCACAATAAGCCAAACAAAGAATGAAATTCGACAAACACCCTATTTAGTGAGGTTTTGAAAAATAAACTTTAAAAGGATAGAGAGACGGAGTCATTTCCACTAGAGACCAGAGATTGATAGATTTTTACCGAAGATCTTACGAGGTTTCCCTTATTTATATAAAAAGGGTGGTTAAATTGTAAGGGCCGATGTTGAATGTAAACCACATATAAACTTCAAGTTCTTTTTGCATTTTATTTGACATTCTCAATTTTAGACTTATTTAATTTGAACCATGGTAAGATACACAATCAACCAACGCGTTAAAGTTATTCAGGCTTATTATGAAAATGGGCGTTCAAATCAAAATGCATATCGAGCCGTACCCAACAATTGTACCTCTCACGCTCGGCGTTAATGATCATTATGCGTAAAGACTTACATTTACACACTTTCTACTTGCAATTGACTCAAAAACTATAGCCTCTTGACCATATCAATCGTCGTCAATGGTCAGAATAGTAGCAAGAAATGGAAACAGTGGATGATCAATTTTCGAAGAAAATCATCTTCAGTGATGAGGCACATTTTCACCTCAGTGGATTCGTAAAAAAGCAGAATTGCTGAATTTGGGCGAATGATAATCCAAAAGTGACTATCGAAAAACCAATACACCCACAAAGATTGGCTGTTTCATCATCGGTCCGCTTTTTTTCCAAAATGAGATCGGTCAGGCAGTTACTGTGAATGGTGTTCGCTATCGTGAGATGATAACGAACTTTTTACGATATGTGGTTACCACTTACCACACAGCTAACGAAATAATGGCTCTTTTGCGCGACAAATTCAATGGTCGTGATATCTCACATGGTGGCGATGTCAATTGGCCGCCAACATCATGTGATTTGAAACAGTTGGACTTCTTTCATTGGGGTTATTTAAAAGAAAAGGTGTACATCGATAAGCCAGCAACAGTTTAACGCTAAAGGATGAGATACTTCGGCACATTAACGGCATAGAACCTTAATTATGCCTCAGCGTCATTGAAAATTTGGATCATCGGATGGAGGTGTGCCGCCGAGGTCGCGGCAGCCATTTGGCCGATATTTTGTTCCATTTATAATTGAATCGTATCAAAATTATCATAATGAAAAAAAGATGACAGTAATTTGTGTTATATTCAAAATCAACGTCGGCCCTTAAAATGTAACCACTCCTTATTATAAAGTTGTATTTCCCAAGTTAAATGTGTCTGTGGGGGTTTTTTGGGTCGAGTAATACCGCCAGAAGGTACATTCGGTTTAGGATTTGACTGCCCTTTTTTTTGTCCCCGCTATTGCAGCTGTGTTTTAAGAACTCGAAACTCTCCCCTGTTAGGGATGTTCATCTGTCTGCGACGCAGTTATGTACATGCAACTGTCTTCAAAGTAAAGATAAAGTTCTAAGATGAGCAAGATTTGACAAAAACTACATCCGCCTACATACACTACATACAGCTATCGAGCTAAAAAATTGGTATTCAAGCCTTTGTTCTTAAAATTGATATTAAGTTCTAAGCTGAGCAAGATCGGACAAAAACTATTCATACCTCCCCATCCTAAATGCCCCTTTGTGGGGGTGTCCGTCTGTCTGTCCCCCGATTAAAGCCTTAATTTAGGAGCTATCGGGTTTAAATTTGGTATTCAATCCACTATCCTTTAAGTGAAGATTAAGTTCTAAGATGAACAAAATCGGACAAAACTACTCCCACCCCTCTAAGAAACTCAACCCTTTTTGGAGGAGTCCGGCGAAAAAAGTCGTAGTTCAGGAGCTATTTAGCTGAAATTTGACATGAATGCTTTTGTCCTTTAAGTGGTGATTAAATTCCAAAATTAGCAAGATCTGACAAAAACTACTACCACCTCTCATACAAATACATACATTGTCCACCAGAGTTAAGGGTATTGAGCCGAAATTCGATATGCAAGCTTCTAGGATAGGACGTAAACTACTTCTACCTCCCCCTCAAAACCCCCAATTTTTGGTGGTGACCGTCTGTCTGCCATCGCTATTGCAAACGTAAGCTATTCAACTATGAAGCTCAAAATTTGTATTCCAGCTTTTATCCTCTAAGCAAAGGTTAAGTTCTGAGATGGGAAAGAGCAGTCAAAAACTTCTTCCAACTTCTCCTCCAGACTTACTCTTTTTACAGGTACCCGTCTGTCTCTAATCATAATTTCATCATATCATTAAATATGTTTTTACACTTTGTGTTACCTCAATGATAACAAAACTATAACAGTCTCCTATTTGTAGCGCCTTAGTGCATTGAGTAAAAAACCTAAGGTTATGCCAAGCAACACTCAAGGACCCAACCGTAAGACTAGAGATTTAATTTTCTCTATCTACACGATTTTTTAAAATGAATAGAATAGCAACACACACACACGCTCACCCAAACACACAGATGGAAAAAAAGTGATAAAAATCTTAAGAGTGGATATTATTAATATATTAAAATTCCTTGCCAGATATTTTCTTATTCCCTTTGGCTTTGGTTTAGAAAGCCAGAAAGGTTGGGAAAAATCTTAGCTCTTAGTATTATATTCTTCGTACACTACTGCTTATACACTTGTGAGAGTTTCATATGCTGCCATTTACTGCTTTGCAGTCAGTTGTTTTTTTGTTTCTGACTACTTTCTTCAGTGTTTTTTCCGTTTCCATCACTTTAAGACATGTCCAACACAGCTGTTGCTCTAAAGAACTTATCTTTACAGTTCAGTACATCAATGCGAGTACGAACATACGACTAAGATGCTTACGTTGTTTTTCCACCCATTTCCTAAACTCAGCCAGGCCGATAAAGTCTATGATGAAGATATTTGGTATGTGCATATTGTTGCTCATACTAACGGACATACGACGACCAAGTGCAGCCGGCTGCTGTTGAATAAGTCTTCTCGTTTGTGATCCGGCTTTTGGGTTGTGTCATGACTGTGTGGCTAGTGTATGTGTGTGTGTGAGCGACATGTGTTTCTTGCTCCTTTGGCCGTCTCTATCAGTTTAAAGGAAGCATGATAATCATTCAATCATAAACATAAATATGTAACACCAAAGTTCTGCCATAAAATGTCCAACGGTAGAAAAAAATACTATAAAAATGCTAAGTGGACATCGCTTCATCATGAAGAAAAAATGTATGAAAAGTTTTTGATCGATTTCCAAAAACAATATAAGAATTGCTCTTGTTGTTTAATATAGGTTATATATAGTTGATGGGTATTTTTTTAGGGTTGCAACTGTTACCATTAATTGCTAATTTATTTAACTCATAAGTCACGGTCATTGACGATAGTACATATAACTAATACATTCTTAAATGCAAGCTAATTTTTCTGACTTAAAATTGGAGCTCTTTGTTGCTATTTTCAAAAGTCCAGTACAGTTGTCTTCACTTAGCTAAAAAAACTATTATCCTGCAGAATGTATATAAAAAATGCTTTTAAAGAGGTCAGGTTGTTGTTGTTTTAGAAAATACAGATGGTTTGCAATGGTTTTTATAATGCAACAGAAATGTTAATTACTTAAACTCAGGCACTGTATCCGAATTTTAATCGCTATAACGGAATTTGAAGACAGTACAACAGAGTTTCTTAGATATGTAGGTTGTCGCATGTGCTCTTTTTTTGGTTAGCGAATTCTTCATTTATTTTCTTATTTGGCAGCAGCGACAGACATTTATTCAAAAGTAGCCGCAAGTAAAAAAAAACAAAAAAAGAAGAAGATGGGAGGGGCAAACTTTTATTGGTCTCTCTTAGGAAACCACACAGAAGAACCTACTTTTGTCGCTTTGGCGAAGTCATTGATTGTGTTGTTATAAAGAACAACGAAAGTGGCCTATCACGTGGTTTCGGCTTTGTTCAACATGTTCTGCAAAGTGGCCCACTCACAAAATCCTTGCAATCCACGAACGTTCCAGAAAACCGCAGAAGGGCCGTGGTTTCAAAGTATAATTTAGTGAATTTGTAGTTCGAACATTTTCGAGATTTCGAATACGATAGCGGATACAATGTCAGGAAACTGATCGACCGGGAGATCGTTCCCACTGAAGGTGGGAGGGATGTTGTGATTCACATTGTTATTACTCATACTATTAATCACACTAATTGTTAATTGTTATTTATGTAGTATTGTTCCCGTTGCACAAAAACACAACTGAACTTAAGCAAGTACAACATGGGCCATTCATTGTTCCAGTTGTTTTCTTTCTTCGTCATTCCTGCTGCACATTGACAAAATAAGATCGAATTAAATTCTTTGGCATAAAGTTTGCTTATAACTTAGTGGGCAAAGTCATGGGAAAAAAATGAGTTGAATGCCCTATTCTGCTGATTGGCCAAATTGCAGTTTAGGTATTTATACAACGGTACGGTAAGTAAGAATTGCTCATGTTGTTTAATATAGGTTATATATAGTTGATGGGTGTTTTTTTAGGGTTGCAAATGTTACCATCAATTGCTAATTTATTTAACTCATAAGTCACGGTCATTGACGATAGTACATATAACTAATACATTCTTAAATGCAAGGTAATGTTTCTGACTTAAAATTGAAGCTCTCTGTTGCTATTTTCACAAGTCCAGTACAGTTGTCTTCACTTAGCTAAAAAAAAACTATTATCCTGCTGAATGTATATAAAAAATGCTTTTAAAGAGGTCAGGTTGTTATTGTTTTAGAAAATACAGATGGTTTGCAATGGTTTTTATTATGTAACAGAAATGTTAATTACTTAAACTCAGGCACCGTATCCGAATTCAAATCGCTATAACGGAATTTGAAGATAATACAACAGAGTTTCTTAGATATGTCGGTTGCCGCATGTGCTCTTTTTTTGGTTAGCGAATTCTTCATTTATTTTCTTATTTGGCAGCAGCGACAGACATTTATTCAAAAGCCGCAAGTAAAAAAAAACAAAAAAAGAAGAAGATGGGAGGGGCAAACTTTTATTGGTCTCTCTTAGGAAACCACACAGAAGAACCTACTTTTGTCGCTTTGGCGAAGTCATTGATTGTGTTGTTATAAAGAACAACGAAAGTGGCCTATCACGTGGTTTCGGCCTTGTTCAACATGTTCTGCAAAGTGGCCCACTCACAAAATCCTTGCAATCCACGAACGTTCCAGAAAACCGCAGAAGGGCCGTGGTTTCAAAGTATAATTTAGTGAATTTGTAGTTCGAACATTTTCGAGATTTCGAATACGATAGCGGATACAATGTCAGGAAACTGATCGACCGGGAGATCGTTCCCACTGAAGGTGGGAGGGATGTTGTGATTCACATTGTTATTACTCATACTATTAATCACACTAATTGTTAATTGTTATTTATGTAGTATTGTTCCCGTTGCACAAAAACACAACTGAACTTAAGCAAGTACAACATGGGCCATTCATTGTTCCAGTTGTTTTCTTTCTTCGTCATTCCTACTGCACATTGACAAAATAAGATCGAATTAAATTCTTTGGCATAAAGTTTGCTTATAACTTAGTGGGCAAAGTCATGGGGAAAAAAATGAGTTGAATGCCCTATTCTGCTGATTGGCCAAATTGCAGTTTAGGTATTTATACAACGGTGCGGTAATGTTAATGTAGGTCAAGGTAGCAAAAATTTTATAAAATATTGTTAAGTGTGGAAAGAAAAATTCAATAAAAAGGGTATTCAACGAGCATTTGGGTTAGAGTTGTACATAAGAGCAGCAATCTGATGAATGTCCATTCAATTCCAGTGGCCTCAGAAGTAAGTATAAAATAGGCTAACCCATACTTTCTTCCTCCTCCCTTTTTCTCCAACATGTTAATTTGTGCCTCAAGCTGCTGTCATAATAGCGCGGTGCCTTGTGCTTTAAAAGGTAACAAGTACCGCTTCAGAGGCAGTCTATGCATAAGGCTCCCTTTCCATTCTTCTTTCCCTCTCCTTCTTTATTTTCTTTCTCGGGTACCTGTTTCCCCCACGGGTACCCAACATAAGTACAAAATAGACTTACCCATACATTCTTCCCCCTCCCTATTTCTCCCCCATGTGAATTAGTGCTTCAAGGCGCTGTCACAATAGCACGGTGCCTCGCGTTTGAAAAGCCAACAAGGATCGCCTCAGAACCAGTCTTTACATTGGGCTTCCTTTCCATTCTTCTTTCCGTCTCCTTCTTTTTTTCTTCTCTCGGGTACCCGCTTCCCCCACGGATACCCAACAGCGATAACAAATTTTAATAACAGCTTGTTTACCTCATTCATCCAACGAAGTTTTGGTCGCCACCTCCTGCGCCGCTCATCGAGTTTATTGGCGGCGACTTTTCGAGTTGGGGCATTTCCATCCATTCGTACAACAAAAAAGACAAAATCATCTACCACATCAAAGTTATAGTTGTCTACGTTCACGCAAAGTTCCAAATGTGTAAACTGTTTGTTTGTTAAAAAAAATAACTTTGTTTTGTCCTCACCAGACCCACTTCTGCCGACTGCTTCTTAATACTGGAAAAGGCCGCAGTAATGTGACTTTTATTAGCATGTGACTTTTATTAAAGACTATCATACCCGGTCACGTTGATCCGCCCCTTCTTTCATGTGGATGCCTATTGTTTTCCAAAATAAAATATATCCATATCACTCAAACATACAAACAAACTCACAAACATCTTCTGTATACTTCAGTCTTTCGCACGTTTATCTCCATTATGATTTTCAAGAGATCTCGTAACAATCACTATGTCGAAAGCATCGCATTAAAGAAAATGAATCTGACATATTTTTCACTATTTCCATTGAAGTCTTCGTGTCAGTCAGTGTCATTACGTAGTATGAGCCGGGCCGTTGGCACCGGCCGTTGCATAGTGGTTAGAACCAGAGTGCGTAGAGCAATCAAATTCCCGGCTCCAGTCATCTACATTTTTCTTTCATTGCCGGGCCCCTCGATGTTGTCGACAGCAACTTCGCAGTATAAGTGTCGAGATAATCGGCATGTCTAGTAAAAACTTCTCAAACAGTGACGTTCGTATTCGTCGGAAAACAAGTAGGTACCTTTTGTTGTGAATCTAAAATAGAAAGCATGTTAATTCACAACAACGCGAGCAGCTGTCCCATACCTCATTCATGGGGTGTAAAGGGAAAAAAGTAAGTTATGAAGTTGTCCGGACTTACGAATGCAGCTATGCATTTAAAACCAAGGATAGTACGAGTCGAACTGCATTTCTTGGGTCTTCTCCAGGAATTGTCGTAAATTGTCAATTAAAGAAAGTCACACTATTATGTTCAATAGATTGGGTTTTAGTCTTTCACATAACCCGCTAGACAGGACCTTGTATGCGTTGGATAAAAGGCTAGTCCCGCAATAGTTGGTAAACACACATGGATCGCCTTTCTTAACCACAAGACATTGAACACTCAGATTCCAACTATCGGGCATACATTACTTTAGCCAAATAGTGTTTATGAATTGGTACATGCCCGGTGACGGATCATCGCCGCCGATTATAAAAAAAGCTCTCTCGGCAGTCCATTGACTCTAAATGCTTTACTGTTTTAAAGCCTTGCAATTTTAGTGTTGATATTGTTTTGGCTCGGTGGTGGACAATATACTACGTCGTCGATGATTGGCGTGATTTCGTCACTAATGCTGCCTTCGGGAACGAGCAGAGTACGAAAGTGTTCTCTCCATATTTGTAGCACACTTTGCTTGTCCGTGATCAGATTTCTATCTCTGTATTTACATGTGGGAATCCCTATTCCAAAATCTTTGGTTTTTACCTTATGATAAAAGTTTTGGGCTTCACCTTTATCCCTATAATTCTCGATATCCTGGAGCTCTCTTTTCTCCCATAGGTGTTTTTCCGCCTGCAATTCAATTCCCTGCTCTTCTCATTATATCTTTCCAAAACCGCACATGTTTCCATTGGCTGCAGTCTTGACATTGCGCGACATTCCTCATCACATCAAGTCTTGTCTGAGCGTGAATTTTTATAACCCAGTACGGTCGTTGCGGCAGTGGCCATAGAATTCGCAATATGCTGTCAATTCTGTCAAAATAAACTCAAAATATGAGTTTACCTGAATTAGGAGGTTTTGTTAGCATTTATTGTGACAGTTTCTTGGAGTAGGCATTGGCTATCTCGGTGATATGAAAATTTACAATGTTTAGCTTCCTTTCCGGTTAGTAACGAGCGTTTTTAGCACTACTTATTCGCAGGCATACATTGGCTTCAACTAGGTGGTGATCCGTGTCACTATTTCCACCACGCCTCTAATGCAAATCCATTACTCTTAAGTTATGTCTTCCATCGGTTACCACGTGACCTAAAAGATTTCATGTATTTCAATCAGGGGATATACAAGTTGCCTTGTGGATATGCTTATGCGTGAATTCGTTTCCACTCACTACTGTGTTTCTCGTCGTCACGAAGCTAATCAATCTAAATCCGGTTTCGGGGAGGTTGATGTGTAGGCTGAAGTTCCCGACTGCTGATCTCCCAGAACATGGGCAGGGCTTCAGTAACTTATGTTGCCTACTCCCTGAGATGACGAATCGGTGATATCGTATCATTTAGGTTAATCATCATTGCGCCTTGGCACATTTGCTACCACTAAACAAATGTTTCGTGTCATTGCCCGGGGATCAAGTGATCTCTCGGACGTTGTGTGATGCTTGGGGCTTCCTTGGAGAAATTCTGCTTATTGCCAAGTGAATAACGATCAGAAAATTAAAATAAGAAAATTCGACATTCCTCAATTTAAAAAAATCATTATTATTTTATGTCGATATTAATATTCGTGGAAGGTGTCAACTTCGCTGCTTGCTTACAAACATTACATAAAAAGATAGGTTCATTATAGTATTTACAAAGTAAAAAAAGATCTGAAAATTCAAACTTAATTTTTGATATATTGTTCCTATTAAAGGTAGACTTTTTGAATTACCTAGACCAAATTTATCATGTCTATCGAAGATAATGGATACTACTTCACATCAAAATAACATCAGTTTGCTTTGCTAACTGCATTTTTATCTACCAATACAAAGTTCATAGTTTGAAATACACTTTAAGCGCTTAAGGATAACTAGTTTCAAATGATGTATAAATCGCTTCCCTCAGCATTTAATACTACGTCTGAGTTTAGTAATTCTTTGTCTTCAGAGAGCAACTTAAATTCATGACTTGTATCCTCCACCACCCACACTTTGCTACACTTTGTAGCATACAACCATATTAATGCCCTAGATCCTGTACGGATATTAGAGAATAATTTTTTTCATTGTCTATTATTTGTTTTAATCTTGTTCCGGGATCACGTAGCAACGATTATAAATATATTGAAAAGTCATAAAAACAAAACGGAAATCACTGTATAAATATTTAAATAGATATACACGTGCGCTTCATTCACTCTTTTATGTGCAAAGTTTGCGTTTCCCATTTCAACTTGTTCTTGTTGATATACTTTAAGCGACAAAAACAGAAAAAAAGCGAAACAGAAACTTTTGGTGGTGTTCATATTGTTCTTATTAATCTACAAGTAACATCTGGACATCCTGAGATATTATTGACCCGCATATTTGAAACGTTTTTCTACATTTTCCTTATTTGTTCTTTTTTGTGTGTTGGAGTTTGTTTTATATTGCGTTCAGCAATCTGAACGCAAACATACGCAGCTAAATTGTGAAGGGGGCAAATTTTTCTTCAATTTCCTGTCATCCGGCTGCTGTTGTTCGCATTATTGCAGACCTTACATTTCAGTTTTTTGTTAATATTATTATTTTAAAAAAAACAGCGGAAAAACTGTGCTAATAAAAAACTATATAGTGTGATTGAAAATGTTTGTATGGATGTTACCTCTAGATATAACAGTATTGAACATGGTATCACAGTCATTACAGTACACCAACCTATACAACTTTTGTCTAAAAACCCATAATGCAAAAATCCAAGGATCTTAAGAGAAAATCAAGTCCCCCATTCTTCGTCCTCGATGAAGTGAAAAACATTATCTTCAAGGTGAAACTATCAAAAGATCTATGTCCCGATGGCATATTTATGCAAATGCTGATGAAGATTAGTACGGTAGCACTGGAGTTCCTATCTAACATCTTAGAGCTCTTAATTTAACAGGTTGTATTTGCCGATTTTTGGATGTAGCTAGTATAATACCTATTCCTAAACCGAACAAACTCGCTACAAAAGGAGGGTTCATGCCGCCCAATCTCCCTTCTGACACATTTAGCAAAGGTTTTGAAAGCTCTACTGTTACCATTTCGGAACTCAACAACATGACTTAAGAGAATGCGATAGGCAAGGCAAGCTTAAGATATCAACATCGCAGCCCCAGTTTGGACTTCCTTTCTCAGCGACACAAAATGGCAAGTACTGTTACAAAAACTACATCTTCTGTTAAAAAGTATGTTACGTGACGAAAGTCGGCCGAACATATTTGCCTCCTACATAAACAGTCCTAGTGCTATCTACACAATTATGACCTTTTAACTTCTTACCATCAATAATACAATCGCCATTTATTCACTCTTAATTATCGGGACTGGGACTTTGCCCAGAGGCTAAAAGTTACTGATTTTCACTCACTTGGGAGTGACCAGAATCGATTCCTTTGTGGCACTGTCCAAGCAGCTAACTACTTCCGGTCTTAGACCAAGTATTCCCTGGGCAATGACTTTAAAGCAACCGCTTTGAAGTTAGCTAGAGTTAGAAGGCGAAATGTTGAGTAACCTAATCGGCATGCTACCACCGATGCGTCTTAGGAACTAGGTAACAGAAGTTACTGAAACTCAACACAGGCTCTCTTAGTGGCTTTGGCAGCCCCAAGAACTAAGATCGGGAGCGGTGGCCTAATAAGCCACTCTCCTTAAACAAAAATTTATTATGAAAACACGAAGAAAACGAAAAACAAGAACCCCCCCAAATGTTGACGACCACCGCAAACGATATAAGGACCATGATTTAAGGATATGCACCTGGAATGTCCGAACTCTATACAGAGATGGTGCCTCTATCCAACTGGCGGATGTCCTCGACAAATACAAGGCTGACATCACCGCCATACAGGAAATGAGATGGACGGGACAGGGATGCACACGACGGAAGAACTGTGACAACGTTTACAGCTGCCATGCAGAAAGACACGAATTTGGATGTGGTTTCATAGTCGGCAAGAGACTTCGACACCTGGTCTCGCGGTTTAACCCTGTAAGTGACCGTATAGCCACCATCCGGGCGAAAGGATAGATATGACCGTTGCCCTGCACATGACATTCAAATTGTTCTGGGAGATTTAAATGCTAAAATAGGAAGAGAAGATGCTCTTGGTTCAGCAGTCGGAAAATTCAGTCTACACAACAACACCTCCGATAACGGATTCAGACTGGTAAGTTTCGCGTCGGCAAGAAACATGGTTGTGAGTGGAACCAGATTCCCGCATAAAGATATCCACAAGGCAACCTGGATATCTCCCGATCAAAATACAAGAAATCAGACTGATCACGTGGTAATTGATGGAAGGCATGTCTCAAGCGTTATGGACGTGCGTGTGATGCGCGGTGCAAATATCGACTCGGATCACCACCTAGTTACAGCCAAGGTACGCACATGATTAAGTAGAGCTAAAAACACTCTTAATCAAACGCAAAGGAAGCTAGACATCACAAAGCTGCAGACCACTGAGATAGCCAATGCCTTCTCCAACCAACTCTCTCAATTACTCCATACAAATCGCCCTAGTTCTGAAGTTCCCGACATGCAGTGGCAGCATATTGGGAATTCTATGACCACTGCCGCAACAACCGTACTGGGTTATGAAAAACCACGCTCAGACAAGCCCTGGTACGATGACGAATGTCGCGAAATGTCTGAGGAAGTGGATGCTGCATACAAGGCAAAACTGCAGCCAATGGCGACGCGTGCGGTGATGGAGCGTTATAAAGAGAAAAGGAGAGATAAAACGCCTGTTCAGACGGAAAAAGCGTCTGTGGAAGAAAAGAGAGAGCCAGGATATCGAAAACTACAGGGATAGAGGTGAGGCCCGAAAGTTCTACCAAAAGGTAAAAAGTAAAGGTTTTGGAACAGGGATCCCCACCTGTAAGGACAGAGACGGAAATCTGGTCACGGACACTCAGAGTGTGCTGCAAATATGGAGGGAACACTTTCAATCTCTTCTCGTTCCCGAAGGCAGCATAAGTGACGGAATCGCACCATCGACGATGGAGTAGATTGTCCACCACCGAGCCAAAACGAGATCAGCACGGCAATTGCCCGGCTTAAAAATAATAATGCTGCGGGAGCCGATGGACTGCCGGCAGAGCTTTTTAAAGCCGGCGGCGATGACCTGGTAACATGCATGCACCAGCTCATAAACACGATTTGGCTCAGGGAATGCATGCCCGATGATTGGAATCTGAGTGTCCTATGTCCCGTGCTTAAGAAAGGCGATCCTAGTGTGTGTACCAACTATCGCGGGATTAGCCTTTTACCCATCGCATACAAGGTCCTGTCTAGTGTGTGATGTGAAAGACTAAAGCCCCTCCTGGCGAACCTGATTGGACCTTATCAGTGTGGCTTTAGACCTGGTAAATCCACCACCGACCAGATATTCACGCTACGACAAATCCTGGAGAAGACCCAAGAAATGCAGATCGATACCTACCATCTGTTCATCGATTACAAAGCTGCATTTGACAGTCCGATACGACAGAAATTGTTGGATGCTATGGCTGAGTTTGGTATCCCCGCAAAACTAATTCGACTCTGCGGGATGACACTGACTGACACGAAGTCTTCAGTGAAAATTGGCAAAAATCTGTCAGAGCCATTTTCTACCAAGCGAGGCTTTAGACAAGGCGATAGTCTGTCCTGCGATCTCTTTAACATCGTAATGGAGATGATCATGCGGAAAGCAGCAGTAAACAGGAATGGCATCCTATTTAACAAAATCCACATGTTTCTCACGTATGCTGATGATATCGATATTATTGGACGTGGATTGCGAGATGTTACTGCGGCTTTTTCGAGCATTGAAAAGCAGTCGGCTGAAGTGGGTCTGGTGATAAACGAGGACAAAACCAAGTTATTTGTTTCAAGTGGTAGATGATTTTGTCTACCTTGGCTCCGCCATAAACAAAAATAATAATGTCAGTCTCGAAATCAAAAGACGAGTATTGATCGCAAACCGCTGCTACTATGCGCTAAGCAAGCGATTTAACGACAAAGCGCTCTCTCGAAAAACAAAGATCCAGCTCTACCAGACTCTGTTCCTACCTGTTTTGCACTACAGCGCAGAATCGTATGTAATGACACAAGCGGATCAATCTATTCTGGGAGTCTTCGAGAGAAAAATACTCCGCAAAATATTTGGACCCATCATCGTGAACGGCGAGTACCGTCGTCGAATCAATCATGAGCTGTATGAGCTGTACAACGACATCGACGTGGTCAAGCGCGTTCAAATAGACCGAATGCGCTGGCTGGGACACGTTGTACGAATGGACGATAACGCTCCGGCTCGAAAAGTCTTCGGCAATAAACTCGATGGGCGGCGCAGGAGGGGGCGACCAAAACTCCGATGGATAGACCAGGTGACGGAAATGTTAAGTAAGCTTGGTATGACGAACTATCTACGGAGCGCAAAAGACCGAAGCGCTTGGAATGGTTTTCTACGTGCGGCTACTGATAGATGAATAATAGTAAGTAAGTAAAGTAAGTTCTTGTTGGGACACCCTTTACTATTAGTTAATATAGTTATAGATTTCAAGTGAAAAAATATGTATTGCTGCAAGGTGGCAACTCTGTAATTGAAATCACTTTGACAGATTTGTGATGAAATAAAACGACAAAGCAAAACGTCAAATACAGCTGATGGGATGACTTAACCTTTGTAGGAAAACCTTGAACGGCTATATGATCAGAAAAAAAGTAATTGCGTTTGGTGCGGAAACTTTTTTGCAATTTCGAAAAAAAAAATAAATAATGGGAGTTTATACTTTCTTATGCTCTATTTGACTATGCTATGCCATTTTTCCTATTTGGAAAAATTGTAAAAAGTTATATGCCTAATGTGTATCGTGTCCCTTGTACCATTTTTGGCTAGAAGGCAGCTTATGGTGTGCAACGTTTCCTTTGAACTTTCATATCTAGTATTAATAACGTGAGTGCCAACATTCTTTCGCTATTTTCATCCACAGGTGTGGTTATTACTTAGGATCAAATTACATAGCTACCAGTACTTATAAGGATGACATGCTTGCGTCTCTTTGTCGATAACAATAATTGCATTAGAAATCATCAAAGTGCTACGACCAACAGTACTTTGCAGGTTTTATGAATATTACACAGAGGAACTGCGACATCTTTACACATAAATCGCGTAAATCACCACCAACTACTTTTTAGTAACTTGGCAATAATTTAATCACTAAAAGCGTTTTCTTGTTGCGAGGTAATAAATTCAAAAGGGTTTTACGATCTCTAGAGCGTTTATGCCAGGGACATAAAACTCTTTAACACTCACATTTGTTTCAATCTTCAAATAATATCTGAACGCCATGTACGGGAAATAGCGTCAGCAAAAATATGACAACAAAAGGCATTAAAAAATGTTATAAAATCTAGCCATAGTCATCATCATTGTCATGACGAACCCGAAGACAACGGCGACGGCGACAATCTAAACTGTATCAGCCGTAGAGTCCATACGAACACCCCCCCAAGAGAGTTATATATGGATGAGTGTGTGTGTGTGTGTCCATGGATGAAACGAAAACGTCCAAACCATTCATTCTAAAAAACGGGATCAACACACTAACACATGTACACATACACACACACACACCCCCACCCATAGATAAACCAATAAACCATCTTGATATCGTTGACAGATGACACCCGCAACCATACCTTTTTTTTTGTTTCCCAGCCACACAACTCTTTGTAACTCGGTTGTCGGCACGCAAACACTCCACAGAAAAAAAGGTGATGTGTCCACAGAACCAACTTTGAAGTGTCATCGACACGGTCACCAGCACAACCATAAGGCAATAAAAATGTCAATTGTGCAAACAAATACTGAGCTTTTTCCCAGAGAATATACGTCATTCTATCACAGAAAAACCCACACCACTCTTTGATATATACACATAGGGAACAGCGTTCGAAAGATTTGTAAATATTATTAAATACAATATAGCAATGATATTGCAAAAGCATTTCAAAAATATAGCAGATAGTCTTTTTTTAAAGTTCAGTATGTGCAATATGTCAGAAATTCAACACACACTTAATTACTTTTTTATTCTGGTGATATCGAATTGTGGCATGAGATCTACGTTGCGCAGGCAAATTGAAAACCACTACAGTACAATCACAAATATTGCCTTTTCATTTGCTGGGAATAGTGACAGTAAATATCTGCCAAAGCTTATAGATATGAGAGGAAATATCAATGTAGAAAATAGTTTCTGAATACACTATGACACGATTTGAGGGTCTTTGTCTCGGGGGTGAACCAAACCAATTCCTCAGTAACAAAACCCTAAACTCCACTTTGCTCCACTACGTCACACATTTTTTTTACAGTGGCGTGAAGTTTCCTGCGAGCTAATTAGGAGTTGGTAAGTTGTGGTCTAGAGTTCGGTTACTCTCCAAAATTGTAGAGACCTTAATGCAGCCAAACCATACCAGGCACTTGGCCCCTAAAACATGCTAAAAAACACCTTGGCGAGCGGGAAGTCGAGTTTTTGACAATGGTTTTCCACATGTCAACGAGTAGCCGGATAATACCCAAAGCCTCAAAAAGGGTAGAGTCATCCCGATACTTAAACCAGGAAAGAATGCGACTGAGGGAAAATACTACAGACCGATATCCCTCATGTCACTAGTCGCGAAAACTCTTGAGACACTAATCCTGTAACGTGGTTTTCTCGTCGGCTGAGATAAGTCCAGTCGTTTCGCCATAAGGACCCACAAAACCTTACGAAATAAGAACTCAGTAGATTTTCCTTGACTAGGGCAAAATAACAGTATTGTTAATTGATGGTGTAATTCAAACTTATAGTCTACTGGATAAAGTATTTAGATACTAAAACAATTCATATTCGGATTCAGTGATAGCGTTGCTATATTGTCGGCTAATTTATGACCTGGCCGATTTAAGATGATCGAGAACTTTTAGTATACGCTCGACAAGTATTGAAGTGGACTGACAGATTTTGAGACTCGGGTCGATTTAAGATATTTGGAAACTTTACGAATTGGTCGATTTGAGGTGATCGAGAAATCTATTCTATACTCACAAAACTGTAGAGGTCAGGATCATTTCGGTAATCAGGAACGTGGTAATTTGTGTACTTTCGATAATGCATGCTCGTACCAGCAATTCGGTAGCGTACTGATGATTCGGGCTCGTCGGTGGTTACGGTTAATATCAGCAGTATGCGGTCAGCTAGGTGATTCGGGTTTTGTCGGGGTTTTAGGTTAATATCAGCAAGTGATGATTGATGACTCGGGCTTGTCGGTAGTTCGGGTTAATGTCTACAATTCAGAAGGGAGTTGGTGATTCGAGTTCTGTTGATGATTCGGGTTTATATCAGCAATGCTGGGTCATCTTGATGATTCAGGGTTGTCTTTGGTTCAGGTTTATATCAGCAATTGTTGGTAATTCAGCTTCGAATTCGAAACTCAGGGTCGTGGGGGTGACAGCAAATCGTCTTCTGCAACTCGTGGTAGTATCGATGATTCGACTTTTGTCGTAAATGTATCCGCAACTCAGGATCGTGTTGATGACTCGTGCTCTTCAGAAAATCGACTTTGGCAAGTTGTGGTAGCATCGATGATTCGGTTTTCGGCGTAAATCAGTTTGGTATCCGCAACTCAGGATCGTGTTGATGATCCGAGTTCTTCAGCAAATCGACTTTTGCAACTGGTGCTTGTATCGACACTTCAACGAAAAACATTTTAATTAATTCGCTGGAGGCATTCTGAAATTATCACCAACGACGTTTTCAGCAATACTTTTCATTATCCGTACAACAAAGGTAAACCTTTATTTAGTTGCTGGAGTCCAAATACCGGCTGTTAACCACACAACAATATTGGGAGTCACCTTTGACAGCCTGTTTACCTCCTCAGTTTAAGCCACTACAATTACGCCCAGATTGCGAAGTTGAAACAAGGTCCTCAGAGTGCTAGCCGGCAAAATATGGGGTATGGACAAAGAAACCTTGTTGGCTTCCCGCAAAACAATTGCACGGTCAGTGGTAAATTATGTTGCTCCTGTGTTGTTGTTGTAACAGATGGAAAAAAGCGATCGAGAATGTAATGCTATTATCATATGATCATTTTTGGCAACTCTGCTTCGTTCCATTGAGATAACAAGCTTTTGTGTCAAGGGATTGTTAGATGTTGTTGTGAGTTTCAACCGCCAAATTGCTCCAAAGATGGCGTCAGCTGGTTTTGTTGATTTATTTTGCGATGTTGTTTCCTTGGTCCTTGCGCAATTTAGATTTTTGTAGTGGAATCATCTAGGATGAGATTTGTTGGCCGAAAAACTCAAAAGTATGAGGTGTATTGTAAATACGATTAAATGAAATTTAATTTAAGAAAAGAAGAGACAGTAATTCTAGTTGTTACCTAAACTCTCTCTGTTCGAGCTGACCAAATCAGAAATATAACACAAACTGTTTTTTGCGTAATTACCCTTAGATATGAGGGTATATATCATTTGATACAAAAAAAAGCATAAGGCATTAAAGGAGACCCCAAGTATCTTAAGACCAAACTCGTTTCAGAACATTTTAAGAAGAATGAGCTATGTCCGTCTGTCTGGCTGGATGGCTGGTCAGCAGGATAACTCGAGTAAACCTTAACGGATCGGTATGAAAATTTACCAATATTAATAATGGGATCGTAAATGGGCATAATAGCCGATCCTCTTCTGGTACCTCCCATACAAAATTACCTATTTTTGGAAAATTAATATTTCTTCCATTACTTCCAAACGGACAACTGGAGGATGTATGAGTTTGGATAGTTTATTTATCTTGCAAAAGTAGACAAACCCTAAGAAAACCGAAACCTTTGCGACACCCTCTCTGGTACCTCCCATACATGACCGAATTAACCCTCATAGTCTTACATACATATCTTTTTTTGTTAGTAAACTGAATTCACTAAAATTTTGCGTGTGATATTCGCTTATGAAAAGTTGAATTAGGAATGAATATGGACTATATCGGTTCACGCCTTCTGGTACCTCCTATACAAAATTACTTATTTTTGGAAAATTAATATTTCTCCCATAACTTCCCAACGGACACTTAGGGATAATGAATATTGGTCGATAAATTTATGTTGTGATAAGAGGCGAAACCTCAGAGAGTAAGTACACTGAATTCATTCAAATTTTGCGTATGTTCGCTTGTGGAAATTAGACTCTGGAATGAACATGGACTATATCGGTTCACACCTTCTGGTACCTCCCATACAAAATTACCTATTTTTGGAAAATTAATATTTTTCCCATAACTTCCAAACGGACACCTGGAGGGTAATGAAAATTGATCGGTAAATTTATCTTCTGATAGGAGGCAAAGCCTCAGAAAACCTAACTATTTGACACACCCCTGTTGGTACCTCCCATATAAATGACCGAACCCACCCCCAAAGTCTCACATACATATCTTTTTTGTACACTGAATTCAGTAAAATTTTGCATAAGGTGTACGGTTATGAAGATTTTAATCAGTAATGAATATGAACTATATCGGATCACCCCTTCTGGTACCTCCCATACAAAATGACTTTGTTTGGAAAATTAATATTTCTCCCATAACTTCTGAACCGTCACCTGGGAGGATAATTAAATTGGGTCAGTTAATTTATCTTGTAATAGGAGGCAAAGCCTCAGCAACCCTTACTATTTGGCACACTCTTTCTGGTACCTCTTATATAAATATATGGGATATTTCCCCTTTTACATACGTATTATTTTTGTATGTACACTGAATTCAGACAAATTTTGCCAAGATAAGCGATCATTGAACGTTGATTTACGAAAAAAAATCAGACACGTTGTGCTGTCCCTAATTGTACCTTCTGTACAAATAGATCAAATTTTGGATGTTTTTGCTATACATGCAGACAAAAAATAATACATAAGTAATTTTATATTAAAAATCTATTACTTTCAATAACTCAAGACTTAAACAATATCTTATATTGGGAGATGGTATTTATCAGTCAGTTTACCTGACTGAAATTTCTGTACTGGTTATCGATGTTGATTTTGCAATTGCTGCGGCCGGGAATCAAACCCTAAATGCTTTCATACGGACTTCGACAGGTTGCATGCAAATAACATATGAGCACCAAATACATGAGGAATCGAAGGTCCTCCGAGTCAAGGTATATAATGTCATGCTGTCTAAACAGTTCCTTATGGAATGTCATTGGAGGAGTCATCCAAACTATAATATCACACAGTCGGATGTTTCCCCGAGGCATTTCTGGAAAGATTTTCGTGCATCCGAAATTATGTGCAGAATCCCTTGGACCTTAGCTCGTATACAGCAGCTTTGAACGACATTCATGAGCCGCTAACAAAACCACGGTTTCAGGTTACCGCTTGAATGTCGTACTTGGAGGTCGCCTATTTCCCAAAGCAGATATAAAAAAAGCCAGCCGCTGAAAACAAGAGCTGCTCTGGCACAACTGAGATCCGAATGGAGCAACAGGCTTAAGGCCTAGACCCTGCTGTTACTAATATATGCCCAGCATGTGGCCAGAATCGCCGTGATAGCCACCACTTATTTAACTGTCCAGGCCACGTTACTTCACTTAGCCCAAAGGTTTTATGGACTTATCCAGTAGAAGTAGCCCAGTTGTTTGGCTTGAACCTCAACGCAGACCCGCGCATAAAAATTGTATACTTATAGCTGTCACAACAACAAAAACGGACATAACTTAATGGTCTTTAAAGTTCCTGAAACGATTTTCGACTTAAGACTCTTCGCTCATCTTTTCTGATGTGTCTTCTTGTATCTTTCTCATACCTATAAAAAAGAGGATATAAAAATCCGTAAGGTAAAATGGTACCAGCATTGATTGACGTACCAATACGTAAATTACCAAGTACTATTAGCCGGTTCTACGAACATTAATTGAATTTCATACACACACGCTATATACATACAATGTACGTGTAACATTTGAAGAATGTATTGTAATACGCACAATCATAAATCATGTGATATTCTTTAATTTAAAGCAAAGAAAAGTAAAAAATCTTCTAAAACAAATACTAATAAATCATCACAATCGTATGCTTACAGACAAACACACGTGCATGTATCTTCGCGTACAAACGAGCGTCTGGACACACTCACATGGCAAAGTTTTCTCCTATACATCCTGTGTCATCCTATTATTCTGCATTGAGTAGTTGAAGCACTTGGATTGTAACATTTGCTTACTTAAGGGGCTTCCAATCATAGGTATTGACAGTTTTAAGCCACAAAAACAATATTGGGTTAAGACTAGAGACGACATCACTCTGTGCTTGGCTAATATTTCATGATACACCAAAGGTAAGTATTGAAATCACCGATGGATGTGGGATGTGCAGCGGAGGCAAGACAAAAGAATAGTTAAATGAAAGATAAATATCGGAAGAAGAAAAAACGCAATTGCATTATTTACATGTTAAGAGACTATGACATGCAATAGTGAAAGATTCCATCCATTGTTTGAGTATTGTTTGGAAATGTGTAAATTGACATGTCTGGAGATATGAGTGGTAGTGATTCGTTATTCAGCTTTTAAGGCAGTTGTCGGATAAGGCAGTTGTCGGTGTTATATTCCACATATTTAAGATTTGTTTTTGAATATATCCAAAACGCTTGTGCCAATTAATGTTCAAAGTCAACACCCCGCAACACAGTTATTTGTCAATAGGAAAGAATTGGACTACGTAAAAAGTTGTCTCTTAACCAAACTTGTAATCTGTTGTACAAGACATACATATATTTAAATGCAATAGGTCTGCCAAAAACGCCTTACACAAATTGTAATGGCCGTGACAGATATACACACGTCTAAAGAAGTGGGAGACCTGTTACAGCTGCCATGCGGAAAAACTTGAAATTTGGCAGAGATTACAGTTAATTCGACATGGAATAACACCAGTTAGAAGACTAACACATCTGATCACATCAGAAACAATGCGACATGCGCGCCAAGGACAAAGACTCTAAAGATGCAATCTATGACTGCTGACCTGGTCATGACTCCTTATGGCATATATAATATATCTATAACCTCGTGAACCGCCAGAATATTTGTCCTCCAAGCTCTAATTACTGGCAATATATTGCCCACTCGATGGAAAGGACTGCGCGGTCCGTACTGGGGTATGTGAAGCCCTTTAACGATAATGCCTGGTACGATGACGAATGCCGCGATGCCACCCGGGAACAAAATGCTGCATACAGGGCCAAACTGCAGCCAATGGCAACGCGAGCTGTTCATTAAAAGTATAGGGAGAAGAGGCGACTCGACTCTTCAGGCGAAGAAAACGAGAGCTTAAGGAGCGGAATAATGTGTGCCTTGAAGATTACGGGAACAGAGGTGAAGCCCGAAAATTGTACCAAAAGATAAATGGTAAGGTACATGGAACAGGTTTTCCTCCTGTAATGCCAAGGATGGTCATCTCGTTACTGACTCCGAGAGCGTACTGAGAATATATAAAGATCACTTCTGCAGCCTATTGATGTCTGAAAACTCGGCTGATGAAGACTGTGTACCAATCCGAGATGATAACATCGAGTGTCCACCTCCGAGCCAAGCTGGGGCTGATGGTCTTCCAGCTGAGTTGTTTAAGGTGGGTGGAGATGAGCTTGTTTTATGCATGCAACAGCTCATAGAGAATATTTGGCTTCAGAAGAGCATGCCAGAGGTTTGGAATCTCAGTGTGATATGTGCAATCTACAAAAAAGGTGACCGTAGTGAGTGTAAAAATTACCGTGGAAATAGCGATTGCGTATGAGGTCCTGTCTAGCATACTGTGTGAACGTCTAAAGCCAAAGGCGAGCTTACGATTCGGATAAACCATTCGGATGTACGAGTTATACCACGACATTGATGTTGTCAAGCAAATCAAAGTGCAACGATTACGCTTGCTAGGCTATGTCGTGAGAATGGATGAGGAAACTCCAGCGCGAAAGGTATTCTATCAAGATCTCTAAGGACGGCGCAAAAGAGGGAGACCGCGACTACGTTGGAAGGACCAGGTGGAGGAATCGCTGATGCTGCTGACTGGAGACGGTGTGCACAAGATCGAAGCGAATGGAAATCTCTAATCATTTCGGCCTCTGACTTAGACTCTAAGATATAAATATATATGTTGTCAAGTTGTTTTAAAGGCTATTAATAATAATAAGCTCTAATTACTGTTTTCTTGCCATCAAACTTAATTTAGCTTTAAACATTAACACGTGCTTTTTGACATCCGGCTATTGCTCATAATGTAGGCCCCCCAAATTTTGTCATATATTAAAGCCGCACGTCCTTATACATACGTCCACGGAATATTACGAATTTTCGGTAATCTCATTAGTTGCCAGTAACATTAAAGTTATAAAAAATGTATCCCTTAGTCGTAGTTTATCGCCTAAGCATACACGTGAATACATCACTTCCTATCCCATCGCAGATATTAGAGAGAGAAAAAATGCACTACAGAATCTATGATTTTTTTGTTTGCTCCTTCCCAATCCTTGTGCACATAAATCATGTTAGCAGAGTACGTGTCCTGTAGACCAAATATGCCCTAAACATACTTTATTGTTATACTTCGTCGTCGTCTTGCAGTGTCGGAAGTCAGTACAAAACTAAATAAATACAAACAAACAAACACAACAAGTGTTGAGAGCTGCTGCATGGGACCAAGTCGAACTAATAATGCACTGCAACGTAATATGCTGTAGGTTGCAATGGAGAGTGTTCTGCATCTATGATGAGCCGATAGCCGTGAATTCGCTACTAATATTTGAAGAATGTGAATTCTTAGGATATTGTTTTGTATGTAACTCGGTCGTATTAGTATGTTTGCATATGAGATAACGTTGAAAATGTTTTTTTTATGAAATCTTGAATTGGGCATTCAGATAATATGAATGGGCTCAAGCTTACGACAATACCCACCACCAGCAACGAATCCAAGGATATGCACTACAAAGCAATAATATCTAACCAATCACATCGAAAAATGTCAACCATAAACGAGATCGTTCCTCAGTGCATATTACAATTTGTTGTTTGCTATAATTCTCATTACTTCTAGAGATAAATTGTCTTAAATGGTTGCACATTAAGCTGAGTAAAACGTTCATGTTTATATATGAAAAGAAACGACTATGTAGAATTAAAGGCAGAATATGTGATTTCGATCAACGGAGGGTGTTTAAAGCCTATAATCGCAATCCGGATCGAAATATTCAAGGATCGATATTAATTTTATAAGAGGGTTCGCAGAAGATTTTCCTATAGGGCATATGAGTACTGACAGAACTGCAAAATCTTATTTGTTGGATTGAAATTATATTTCAGCATAAAGATATCAACAAAGCGACAAGAAAACAGACTGATCACGTGGTTATCGATGGAAGGCATGTCACATGTATGTGCGTGTGAATCGCGTTGTAAATTTTGACTTGGATCACCAACTAATTGCAGCCAAGTTACGCAAGATGTTAAGTACTGCTCACAACGCTCGTGACCTAGCGCAATGCCTACTCCAACCAACTCTCTCAATTACTTCGAACCCACCCCCTTAATTCTGATGTTTCCAGCACCCATTGACAGCATATTGCGAATTCTATGACCACTGCAGCAACGACCGTACTGAACTATGAAAAACCCCACACTCATACAAGCTCTGGTACGACGAGAAATATTTCATAATGTCTTAGAAAATTAATGCTGCGTACAAGGCAAATTTGCAACCAATGGTAATGCGTGTGAAGAGGAGGGAGATGAAACGCCTCGTATGGCGAAAAAAGAGTCTATGGAAGAAAAGAGTGATCCAGGATAACGAAAACTACAGAGATACACGTAAATCCCGAAACTATTACAAAAAGATGAAAACCAAAGGTTTTGTAACAGAGGACCCCACTTGTAAGGACAGAGATGGAAGTCTTGTCAAATATGAAAGGAACAGTTTTGTACTCTGCTCGTTACCGAAGGCAGCATAAATGAGAAAATCACGTCAATCATCGACGATGGAGTAGATTGTCCAACTTCCAGACAAAACGAGATCAGCGCGGCTTAAATACAGTTACACTGCTAGAGCCAATAGACTGCCGGCAACGGTTTGATCGGTTTTAACCTGGCTAAACCCAGTACTTATACTGGTCCCTCCTTCATTTCGAGTAGACACTGACCGTAGCGTGGTGTCACCTGGGGTAGGTACTTTCAACACCCGTTGGAAGCAGTGAGCTAAAATGTGCAGCGCTTTCTTCAACTAGAACGAAAAAACTACTGGGTTAGGGCATCGGTTTAGTAACCCACCCCTCTAAAAGATTCACCTAATATGAAAAAAACAGAGAAGAATAGAAACTAACCTCCTAATGTTGATGACAGCCGCAAACGTTTTAAGGAGCATGATCTACGGATCTGCACCTGGAATGTCCGAACTCTTTATAGAAAAGATGCAGTACAGCACTGGCGAATGTACTTGAGACGTACAAGGCCGATATTATTGCCATACAGGAAATGCGATGGAAAGGAAAGGATGTCACAGCAACACCAAAAGGCGACGCACTGTATTGTAGCTGCCACAAAACTAGACATGAATTTGGCTGTGGATTTGTGGTTAAACGGAGGCTCAAACACATTGTCTTCAGATTCAATTCGGTGGATGAGAGGTTAGCTACAATCCTTATAAGAGCTAAATACCTCAACATCAGTCTTATTTGCGACCACGCGCCGACCGAAGACAAAAATTAACAGTCCAAAGATATATTTTATGAGCTCCTAGATTATCATATCCCCGCTGCCCCGACCATGACATTACAATTGTTCTAGATGATTTTAATGCAAAAAAATAGGAAGGGAGAATATCTTTGGTCCGACAGTCGAAAAATGTACCCTTCACAAAGAAACAACCGACAACGGAATTAGGCTGGCAGAATTTCGCCACGGCAAAAAAAAAATGGTAGTAAACAGCACCAAATTTCGACACCTCGATGTACATAAACATGTCTGTCACCAGATCAAAAAAACGAGAAACCAAATTGATCATGTTGTAAGTGACGGAAGGCACTCTTATTGTGTATTAGCAGAGCTCGCAAAATATGCTCAACCAAATTTAACTACGCTGTCTGCTCACTTAAAAGACCGAAACAAATGAGACGGAATCGCTCAGTGTCTGAACAGCAACCATTTTTTCGTTTTGTTCGTGTTCTTGCTCTCAGGTTTCGGGTTGAACGTAACACATGAATCGGTCTCTTACTGACCGCTCGATACGAACAGAACCTTCCGTCGCTCACCTACTGAGAATCAGTAAGTGAGCAAAGCAATCAAAGTGTCCGCACAAAAGGTCTTTATTTTTATTGTTGCTTTGCATTGTGTTGTTGCCTTAAAAATTTCGTCATATGCTTTAAATAGGAGAGAAGAAGAAAGGGGGAAAGGGGGATCATTAGTGTGCACATGTGTGTGCGTACGTTTGCCTATCCACACGCGCAGCACACATACATGCTCAAAAGACCGTTTGACGAGTTTTTACGAAGTAAAGTGTCTCGAGTAAACCCATGAGCCGATCTAGTGAACAGAAATGCTCGTCGGTTGAGCAAAGAGCAAGCCAAAGAAGAACGAAGTTTAAGGGTTTTTCGCGACAGTTTCGCATCGTGTCAGTGGATGAGTGGTTTTTTCCTGACAACAAGAACGAGTGAGACCAATTATTGCGAGCTCTGTGTATTAGACGTATGATCGATCCGAGAAGCCAACATCGATTCGGATCATTACCTTGTAGCAGCATAGGTTCGCACCCGTCTAAATGTAGCAGGAAACGTATGCTTTGTTATAGCATGGAAGCTGAAAGAAACGTCTATTCCTCAGATAAAAGAGAGAAATGAAAAGACGTGAGTGTAACAGTATCGAGATGAACAGAACTCCGAGATTAGGCCGTAAATCTTACCAAAGAGTGAGACATCAAACTGAGGGTTTTGGTACAGGAACATCCTTCTGAATAGATAACGCCAAATCTTACAAAAAACCAATGAAAAGCAGATCGACACTTACCAACTATTTTTAGATTATAAGGCCGATTTTGACAGATCCATACGTTCAAAGGTTTTTCAAATAATGCCTGAGTTTGGTATGCCTGCAAAACTAATATGTCTTTGCAGGATGATATTAACTTACACACGATACTTAGTTAAAATAGTTAAAAACCTACCCGAGCCATTTAGTTCCAAACGAGGTTTTAGACAGGGAGACCGATTATCGTGCGATCTAATTAACATTCTGTTGGAAAAGGTCATACGAGACGCGAAGCTAAACAGAACTGGCACACTATACACCAACCAACACATTACTCGCTTATGGTGACGATATTAACATCATGGGTTGGACATTGCGAGCGGTTACTGCAACCTTCGATAAAATCAAGAACGAATCTTGAAAATGGATCTGGCATTAAACGCAGATAAAACTAAGTTGATATTATCAGTATCAATGTACAAGACGTCCAGAAGACTTGGGCAGACGGTGGTAGTTAAAAAACTATAACTTTGAAGTAGTCAGTGAGTTTATCCACTTCGGTACCGACATAAAATACACGAACAACAACAGGCTTGAGATCAATCCTGGATAATAGATGCTACTTTGGAAAAAGTAAGCTTTTTAAAAATAAGGCTGCTCGTATCTCTCTTCAAACTAAAATCACACTCTACAAGTCACTGATACTACTCGTGATGTCATACGGCTCAGAAGCATGGTCACTTGCGAAAGCAGAGGAGCTACATGCCGATATTGACATCGTTAAGCGCATCGTAGACCAAGTATTCCCCGGGCTATGCCTTTAAAGCAACCGCTTAGAAGTTAGCTAAAGTTAGAAGGCGAAATGTTGAGTTGGGTAACCTAATCGATATGTTACCACCGATGCGTCTTAGGAAGTAGGTAACAGAAGTTACTGAAGCTCAACACAGGCTCTCTTAGTGGCTTTGGCAGCCCCAAGAAATTAGGATCGGGAGCGGTGGCTTAATAAGCCACTTTCCTTATTCAAAATTTATTATGAAAACACGAAGAAAAGATTAAACAAGAAGTTGACGGCCCCCGCAAACGATATAAAGACCATTATCTAAGGATATACACCTGGAATGTCCGAACTCTATACAGAGATGGTGCCTCTATCCAACTGGCGGATGTCCTCGACAAATACAAGGCTGACATCACCGCCATACAGGAAATGAGATGGACGGGACAGGGATGCACACGACGGAAGATCTGTGACATCTTTTACAGCTGCCATGCAGAAAGATACGAATTTGGATGTGGTTTCATAGTCGGCAAGAGACTTCGTCACCTGGTCTCGCGGTTTAACCCTGTAAGTGACCGTATAGCCACCATCCGGGCGAAAGGATAGATATGACCGTTGCCCTGCACATGACATTCAAATTGTTCTGGGAGATTTTAATGCTAAAATAGGAAGGGAAGATGCTCTTGGGTCAGCAGTCGGAAAATTCAGTCTACACAACAACACCTCCGATAACGGATTCAGACTGGTAAGTTTTGCGTCGGCAAGAAACATGGTTGTGAGTGGAACCAGATTCCCGCATAAAGATATCCACAAGACAACCTGGATATCTCCCGATCAAAACACAAGAAATCAGATTGATCACGTGGTAATTGATAGAAGGCATGTCTCAAGCGTTATGGACTCGGATCACCATCTAGTTGCAGCCAAGGTACGCACACGATTAAGTAGTGCTAAAAACACTCGTAATCTCTCAATTGCTCCATACAAATCCCCCTAGTTCTGATGTTCCCGACATGCAGAGGCAATATATTGCGAATTCTGTGACCACTGCCGCAACAACCGTACTGGGTTATGAAAAACCACGCTCTGACAAGCTCTACGATGATGAATGTCACGAAATGTCTGAGGAAATTGATGCTGCATACAAGGCAAAACTGCAGCCAATGGCGTCGCGTGCGATGACGGAGCGTTATAAAGAGAAAAGGGGGGAGATGAAACGCCTGTTCAGACGGAAAAGAGGCAGTCAGTATATCGAAAACTACAGGGATAGAGGTGAGGCCCGAAAGTTCTACCAAAAGGTAAAAAGTAAAGGTTTTGGAACAGGGATCCCCACCTGTAAGGACAGAGACGGAAACCTGGTCATGGACACTCAGAGTGTGCTGCAAATATGGAGGGAAAACTTTCAATCTCTTCTCGTTCCCGAAGGCAGCATAAGTGACGAAATCGCACCAATCATCGACGATGGAGTAGACTGTCCACCACCGAGCCAAAACGAGATCAGCACGGCAATTGCACGGCTTAAAAATAATAAAGCTGCGGGAGCCGAAAGACTACCGGCAGAGCTTTTTAAAGCCGGCGGTGATTACCTGGTATCATGCATGCACCAGCTCATAATTACGATTTGGCTCAGGGAGTGCATGCCCGATGATTGGAATCTGAGTATTCCATGTCCCGTGCTTAAGAAAGGCGATCCTAGAGTGTGTACCAACTATCGCGGGATTAGCCTTTTACCCATCGCATACAAGGTCCTGTCTAGTGTGTTATGTGAAAGACTAAAGCCCATTTTGGCGAACTTGATTGGACCTTATCAGTGCGGCTTTAGACCTGGTAAATCCACCACCGACCAAATATTCACGCTACGACAAATCCTGGAGAAGACACAAGAAATGCAGATCGATGCCTACCATCTGTTCATCGATTACAAAGCTGCATTTGACAGTCCGATACGTCAGAAATTGTTGGATGCTATGGCTGAGTTTGGTATCCCCTCAAAGCTAATTCGACTCTGCGGGATGACACTGACTTACACAAAGCCTTCAGTGAAAATTGACAAAAATCTGTCAGAGCCATTTTCTACCAAGCGAGGCTGTAGACAAAGCGATAGTTTGTCCTGCGATCTCTTTAACATCGTAATGGAGGATAGATATATAGATATTATTGGACGTGGATTGCGAGATGGTACTGCGGCTTTTTCGAGCAGTGAAAAGTTACTTTTTCAACAAACAAAGAATCCACTCGTGAACTTTCATGTCTATAATTTTTATGTTGTTGATGATATTGACTACCTTGACTCCGCCATGAACAAAAATAATAACGTCAGACTAGAAATCAAGAGACGACTATTGATCGAAAACCTCTGCTACTATGCGCTAAGCAAGCGATTTAACGATAAAGCTCTCGCTGGACGAACAAAGATCCAACGCTATCATATACCGATCTTACTTGTCTGGCGAAACATCATAGAATCCTAAATGACACAATCCGACTTTTCTATTCTGGTAGTCTTTGTGATTAAAATAATTCATAATAAATCTTGAATCATCATCGTTAGCGGCGAGTATGTCGAATTAACCAGGAGCTTTATGAGTTGTACAACGATATCGATGTAGTCAAGCGCGTAGAAATAGGCCAAAGCCGCTAGCTTGGAGTGACGAACTATATACGGAACGCAGAAGATTGAAACGATTGGAATAATTTTCTACGTACGGTTACTGGTTAGGTTAATTCGTTAGCTATGTTTATAAAAGCTCACTTGGGTCCTAGTGTCGATCCCGTTGTGATACCATATTAAAATTTTTGCACCAACTATTCCTAAGCTGTTCGGCCAACGTCACTCTCACGCCATTTTGTAGCTGTGAAAAAGGAATGGACGTTCCTAAAATCGCCTCCAATTCTTCTCCATAATTGCAGCTTCTACATAAATCATTGCAGAGAAGTTTCAACCTCTTAGCGTGTTGTCTAACCGGCCAGCCACTGGTTATTACAGCTATGATGTTCCTCAGATGGACTCTAGACATGCTCAGCGCAAATCGTGTCCTTTGTATATCCATAGTAGACCAAATCTATTTGGATCTCACCCATCATTCCCTAGCTTCTAATAAATGAATTTCTATTGCTGTTGCTAAATAATAAAAAGAAGGATTCAGAAAAATCAGAAAGCTGGGCATTTCCCATAACTTGATTGAACTTAGTACTTAAACTTAATTTCCCTTTACACCCCATGAATGAGGTATGGGATTGCTTCACGCATTGTTGTGACTTAACACGCTTTCTATCTAAGATTCACAACAAACGGCACCTACATTTTTATCGACGAATGCGAATGTCACTGTATGAGAAGCTTTTACTAGGCATGTCGATTGATTCGACACTTATACTGCAAAAATGCTGTCAACAACTTTGAGATGGCCGGCATTGAAAGAAAAATGTAGATGACTGAAGGTGGGAATCGAAACCGGGATCTCCTGCATGGTGGTCTTTTAAGCACTATGCCACTATGATTAAACAGTTTAGGTTAAATTTGCAATTGGTTGCTGGAGCTACTCAACTGATCCTTCGAGGTCTGGTTCAAGATACATCACAAAATGTCAATTGGAACTATAGTGGGTAACCCCATACCAAAAGTATCGGTTCTCTATATACGAAATTTTAAGAACAAGCAACGTGACTGGGTTCATTTAGCCATTGGGTACGAACAAAACATCTTTAGAATCTTTTTTATTACGGTATGAATCGTTACTCGGTATAAAATTATATTATTGATTACATGGCAAATATTTAAAAACTAAATGAAACTATTAATAGCATATTAAACCCTCTTCCTAACAAAAACATAAACCAACTCCTCTACATCTGCAATGTTAGTCGGAAGATTACTACCATCACATGCATGTGTCCATTCACACATATCATATCGTCGATCTGTATGTCTCAAGTTGTTCTCTGTAGTGTTCAGTACTGGTTTCTTCCTCATCACAACTCATAGACTTTGTGTGTACTGGGGCATGAAAAAGGGCACGACTTGTGGTTTTACATTGCTTTTGGGCGTTTTTCCCACTTCATGGCATTTATGCATTCTTTTTTTTCAATTTGCTTTTCTTCCAAGACTTTCATCTACTACTTCATAGTAATGGAGTTGTAGATGCCATTTAGCCTCCCCTTGTGTATACTACTCTGTGTGATGCATTTGTTGTTGTTGTTGTTTTGGGCCATACAATATCTATATAGCAAGAAAAGATTTTTGTATGATTCTCAAGTATTGTAGTGCGGTTTTATGCACAAATTGTTTGCAAGTGCCCGATGTTTACAAGTCTTAGAGTATTTACTTACTCCTGGGCCTTCTTCCTCGAAGGTCCTTCTCAAGTTTTTGTCGACCCTATTGTTATTGTTGCTGCTCTTACCGTGTTTAGTTTAGTTATTTATTTTTTTATTTCCACTTTCATCACAACAAATCTTAAGGACTACACAGAAATCTTTGAAGCTTGAAAAACTATGAACACAATATAAACATTATGACTTTTACTGTGTTTAGAAGGGAAAGAGATCTTGGGTTTTTATTAAATTGATTTTAAGTTTAGAGATTTGGCTTTTATTTGTATTTACTGCAACGAAGAGGTTAAGGATACTACTCAACCCGCTGTGTGTGCGGCTGCAGGTTATAGGCTGTATGTTCCTCAATGAGGTTAGTGGGCAAATGTTCAGCATTTCATTAGATCGTTAGGTTGAAGTTTGCATACTTAAGTTTAACTTAAATGCAGCAAGGAGGGAATTTCAAATTTTGTTGCAGATAATTGGTTATAAGACGTTTTGGTTAAATCAATTACGGAGATCATGTTGCGCATTACTGTAATTAAGATGGTTTGACACAACATAAAAAGTTGGGATATTCAACTATGTGTTACCAATAAGCACAGAGGCATACAAATGAAAAATGGTAGCAACTTTAAAAAACAAATAATATACGGTTGTGTTGAAGCGTTTAGAACCGAAATAAAACTAATACCATTATATGTAAGAAAGAGAATTCATGGCATCCATAGAGGTGGTACGAAAAACTTAACGTATTATGGAAAACGACAAAATTCGTTGCTGGTCTCTCTGAGCAAGATTAAGCCATGCCAGCTGTCTAGCTAGCTGGTCATCACAATACTCCTGTAAAATTGTCAGTGCAAATTTTACTTATTAAAATAAAGCTTGAAGGCCTATTTGTGCCAATATGAAAGACGCTTCATAGCGAAAAACTGACATAAAACACCAAAAGGTAATTAGGAATGGTCCAAACATTAAACACGATGTTAATTGTTAGTCACAGCTTAACGTCAAGTTTTTTGCCTGACTTAATTTGACATTCAGTGTTTTTTGTATCAGTGTTAGGCAAATTCAGAATCCACGAGTGATGGTTGAAAATCCGATGCATCCTCAGAGTGTGGATATTTGGTGCCGTCTATGGGCTGCGGCGTCATCGGGCCGTACTATTCGAAAATGAGGTCGGCCAAACAGATGATAACGTACATCTTGTGGCCAGAAATTGAGGATATTGATCTGTACGATATGTAGCTCCAACAGGATGGTGCCACTTGCCACACAGTGTTATCTCGCGTCGTGGCTATATTAATTTGCCTCCACATGTTATTTGATACCTTTGGACTTTTTTCTTTGGTTATATTTAAAATAGAAAACGTACGTCAATAAGCCAAGAACACTTCAAGAGCTAAAGGATGATATAATTCGGCACATTAAAGACACTGGGTGCCGTTGGAAGTGTATAGTTAATCTTGCATCTCAAGCCGACTCACAGCCTTCTTCGTGGTGGCACCTGATATTTTTTATCATGAATAGCGGCAGATAGTGGTCGACGAACCCTGATGGTAGGGTTGTCCACCCGCCTTCAGGTTCTTTACTGGCTACTCACAGACATCACCTTCATACAGAAAATAAGATGGACAGGACTAGATTGCTCGCGACGTAAAAATTGTCACATCTATTACAGCTGTCGTACGGAAAAGCACGAATTTGGAAGGGGATTTTTAGTTGGCGAGACACTCACACATCTTGTCTCGCGGTTCAATCCTGTTAGTGACTGAATAGTCACAATCCACATCAAGGCGAAGATAAAGCTGATGAGATCAAAGTTGCATATTACGGGCACCTAGAGGAATCATATGACCGCTGCGCTGGCCACGACACTAAAGTTGTCCTGGGAGATTTTAATGCAAAAATAGGAAGGAAGATGTTCTTGGTTCAACGATCGGTAAATTCAGCCTGAATACCGAAAAGTCAAACAAGGGTTTTTAGGGTTGTTAGCTTCGCAGCGGGAATAAACATGGTAGTGAGTGGAACCAGATTCCAGCACAAAGATATCCACAAAACAACTTGACTATCGCCCGATCAAAACACCAAAAATAAAATTGATCATGTGGTAGTCGATGGAAGGCATGCATCTAGTGTCATGGACGTGAGCGTGATCCGAGGTGTTAATATTGACTCGACTCATTATCTGGTTGCAGTCAAGGTGCGCACAAGATTGAGCAGAGCGTAATACGCACGTAAACAAACACAAAGAAAGTTGGACATCGCGAAGCTGCAAACACCAGAGATAGCCACTGCCTACTCCAACCAGCTCTCCCAACTACTACGACACAACGCTTCTACTTCTGACGTTCCCGATACACAGTGGCAGCATATTGGCAATTCCATAGCAACCGCCGCAAGGATCGCAAAAAAATGGCGCTTAGACGAATCGTGGTACGTTGAAGAAAGTCGAATAGCGTCTGAGGAATAGGATGCTGCTTAGAGTGCAACGGTAGAGCCAATTGTAACCCGGGCTGTTAGGGAACGGCACAAAGAGACAGTAAAACAGGCGAGACGTCAGATGAAGGAACGAGAGAAGGAGAGGATATAGAGCGGGATAGAGGTGAGGCCAGAAACTTTTACGAAGCTCCCCTCCTGGAAAGACAAGGATGGAAATCTGGTTACAGATACGCAAAGTGTGCTGCCTATATAGAGAGAAAACTTCCAGCATATGTTGGTTCCAGAAGGCAGCGCCCGTAAAGGTATTACGCCAATCGTCGACGACGTTGTAGACTGCCCACCACCAAGACAAGCCGAGGTAAGAAATGCAATATCGTGGTTGAAAAATAATAAAGCAGCCTGTGCCGACGGACTTCCGTAGAGAGGAGGTGATAACGAGCATGCACTAGCTCCTACGCATGGTTTGTCTTAGCAAGTACATGCCTGATGATTGGAATCTAAGCATATTATGTCCTGTGCAGAAAAAAAGGTGATCCAAGTGTTTGCTCCAACTATCACGGGATCAGCCTTTTTCCCATTGCATATAAGGTCCTGTCGAGTGTGCTATGTGAAAGACTAAAGTGTTATCCAACCTGATCGGGCCTTATCAGGGTGTCTTTAGACCTGGTAAATCAACAACTGACTAGATATTTACACTTCGTGAAATCCTGGAAAAGACCCAAGAGAAACAGATCGACACGTACCATATTTTCGTCGACTTCAAACTCGACAGCCTGATACGGCAGAAATTACTCGAAGCTATGCCTGATTTTGGTATACCAGCGAAGCTGATACGCCTTTGCGGAATAACGCTGTCTGACACGAAGTCTTCAGTGAAGATTGACCTGACAGAGCCATTCAATGCCTGACTAGGCCTAAAACAAGCCGTCGGCCTATCGTGTGACCTCTATAACATAGTGATGGAGGTGATATTGAGGAAATCTGCAATAAACATGGGTGGCAACGATATTCAACAAAAACCACTTACTACTTGTGTACGCTGATGACATAGACATCATAGGTTGACAACTGCGGGATGTGACTGCAGCCTTATCAATCAGCGAATGGAATCAGCGAAATGGTGAACAAGACAAAACGAAGTTATCAGTTTCAACGAACAAAGAATCTCGTCTGGGAATCTGCGTGAACGTTGACGTCTATAATTTCGAGGTAGTAGATAATGTTATCTACCTAGGCTCCTCCATCAACAGAACAAATAATGTCAGCCTCGAAATCCAGAGAAAAATCCTGCTGGCTTATAAATGCTACCACGGACCATGCAAGCGAATGAATCGGCTCTGGCAGTATTTGAGAGAAAAATACTACGTAAAATATATGGGCACATCATTGTAAACGGAGAGTGTCAACGTCGTATGAATCATGAGCTGTACACTAATATTGACGTGGTCAGACGCATTTAGGTGCAGCCGTTGAGTTGGCTAGGTCATGTTGTATGCATGCACCAAAATACTCCAGCTTTAAGTCTTAGACAATGAACTCGATGGACGGTGCAGAAGAGGGCGACCAAAACTCCGTTAGAAAGACCAGGTTACTGAGAACTTTGCAGAACTTGGTGGGACTAACTGGAGAAGAAGCGCTTATAATATTTTTCTACGTGCGGTATATAATCGCAAAGGATTGCAAAGAAGTGCCAGCTACGTAAGTAAGTATGTAAACCCCAATTATGTCTCAGAGTCATTGCAAATAGGATAGAGGTATGCCACCAAAGCCGTGACGAGCATGTGACCGATAATTTATTTAACACATAATTGTTATACTTAGATCCTTTTATTATCATACAAAATATTAAGATTATTCTCTGAAAACTTTTTGTAGTATTTACAATAAACATCGTGCGTTAACGTTGGATCACCCTTTATATTGTCGTACTTCAGAATTGGTTGTTGGAAAGTATTCAAAGCATTTTTAAAGTGTATGAATGTTTTTGATATCTTATCCTAAATCGTGTTCAGAAAATGCAATCGGAACTTTGAATTATGTTAGCAATTATGTCGTGTCGAATAATTGTATACGAATTATTTCGTAAATTCTACATTGCGTCTTTAAGGTATTACAACGCATTTAATTAATTTAAAGAAACATTCATTTTTTTAGTATCACATCATTACAATTTACTCCTAATGAAAAACGGAAATGTGTTCTAACCTTAGCGCAGCTTCCTTCCTTCAACTGTACGTAAGTGCATACATACATACGTATCTAACCAGAATTTATACGTTTCTGCATCAGCATTTACTACACTACACTTTTCTTTGTGCTTCAGAGGAGTTTTGCCATGCTTTGCAGTCGTACGCACACGTACTGCATGCAACTGTTGCAACACGTTGAGGCAACTTTATTATCATTGCCACGATAAGGATGTAACCACAAGAAAATATGATTTGGCTGCCTTGTCAGTTAGCCGGGTAGATAAAATAAACTTGTGCTATGTGCGCGTGTGAACTCTCTTCGCAACTATGCCACTTTGCAACTATTTAGAGAGCTATAAACTAAAACGATTTTTATTTGTATTAAGGGTATATGCAAGCATTAGGGTTTTCGTTTCTAAGTGGGTTGCGGTAGGGTGGAGAAATGTGATTAAATTTGAACTTTGTGTGTTGCGAAATTTGTAAATAAATTTTAATAACATTTAAGTTTTGATTATGCGCATCCTTCGGCAGGATGCAGGCGTGAAATGATGGAGCAACATAGCGGAGAAACGTAGGAATGTATAACAAGAATTATAAGCGTAGATATACTTTTATCTATGTTTTACATTTTATCTAAAATATGAACTAAGTGAATTATACACAATGGTGACACTTGTTTACAATTTCGTTCTCATTAAAACCACTTCTTCTTATAGAGATCACAATTAGTAACGAAAAACATAATAAAATGGTGAAAAATAAACAAAAAGTATTAGTTACGAAAGGATACAAAATATACTACATATCAGTCATTAGCAACAGAGTTTTTAGAGAGGATTCGGTATATTTGGCAAGTTGGGATTTTTTTTTTAGCAACAAGTAAAGTGGTATATGTTGTACATAATTTGAAGAGTTGATGTAGTTTATCAACTGCATACGATATTTCTGATATTACATTTCAATATTATTAAGGGTCAATTTGCTATTTCTAATCGAGTTATCTGATTGTTGTTTACTTAGTAACACGAGCTGTTCGTGAACGGCACAGGGAGAAGAGACGAGAGGCAACTCGTCTTTTTAGAAGAAAAAAGAAGAAGCTGAAGAAGAGGCAGGATGAGTGCACTGAGTTGCTCCGAAGTAGAGGGGAAGCCCGAAAATTCTACAAGAGAGTTAAAGAGAGAATGCGTGGAACAGGTTTGCCCTCCTGTAAGGACAGCGATTATCAGCTAGTGTGGGACCCGGATAACGTTCTGCAGATATGGAGAGATCACTTTAGAAATTTACTAGATACTGACACCACTCCAGAAGACCCCGCTCCAATCCATGACGATGGTATTAACTGTCCACCTCTGAGCCAAACAGAGAAAAACTAATTGGACCATATTAGTGCGGCTTTTGACCTGGTAAATCTACGACGGATCAAATATTCACTCTTCGACAAATCCTGGAAAAAACTCATGAAAAGCAGATCGACACCTTCCACCTCTTTGTCGACTACAAAGCTGCCTTTGACTCTCCTATATGGCATAGGCTATATGAGGCCATGTCTGAGTTTGGTATTCCTGCAAAGCAAATTCGACCTTGCAGATGTACCTTGGAAAACACCAAATCCTCGGTTAAGATTGGTAAGGAGCACTCTGAGCCATTTAACATAAAAAGAGGTCTCAGACAGGGTGATAGCCTGTCATGTATCCTATTTAATAAAGTTATGGAGAAGGTGATGAGAAAGGCTGGTGTCAACATGTCTGGCACCAAATTCCACAAGAGCCACATGCCACTAGCCTATGCCGATGATATAGACATCATTGGCCGACTCCTGCGGGATGTGACTGCAGTTTTCTCATCGCTTGAGAAGGAGTCAGCAAAAATGGGTTTAGCGGCCAACGAGGACAAAACAAAAATAATGATTTCGACGAACAAAGAAAAGAGACGCAGCGTCAACGTCGAAAATTATTATTTTGAGGTAGTAAACGACTTTACCTACTTCGGATCTTCCGTCAACAAGAAAAATAATGTCAGCCAAGAAATTAAGCGGAGAATAGTGCTTGCCATTTTAGAACCACCACCTTATCTCGGAATACTAAGAAACAGCTTTATCAGGTGCTAACCTTACCAGTTCTGTTGTATGCTATGCCACATACAAAACCTGAAAACTCCGGAAATTTATGGACCTATCTGTGTCGACGCCGAGTTTCGCCAACGGATGAACCATGAGCTGTATGAGCTTTACCACGACATCGACGAAGCTAAAAGAGTGTCAGTTTTGAGCTAATACCCACTATTCGGATCAAGAAGACATATTTTACATTACGCCCAGATGGAAGGCAAAGATGAAGACATTAAAGATGCATGCTATGAGCGCCTGTAGTAGGAAATATATGACCGCTGCCCTACATTTGATATTAAAATTGTTCTGCTAGTTTTCAATGCTAAAACAGGGATGATGTTCTTGATTCAGCGGTTGGGAAATTCAGTATACACAACAACACCTCCGATAACGGATTCAGACTGGTTAGATAAGTGTCTGCAGGAAACATGGAAGTGAGTGGAACCAGATTCTCGCATGAACATATACACAAGGCAACCTGGACAAGAAATCAGATTGATCACGGGATAATCGAAGTAGAAGTTGCAGCCAAGGTCCGCACGCCATTAAGTAGTGTAGAAAACGCGCGTAGCCAAACGCAAATGAAACGAGACATCACAAAGCTGCATAACATCGAGATAGCTAATGCCCACTCCAATCAACTCTCTTAATTACAACAAACAAACCACCTTAATTATGATGTTCCCGACACATAGTGGCAACATATTGCGGATTCTTTGACCACTGCCGCAACGATCGTACTGAGTTATGAAAAACCACGCTCAGACAAGCTATAGTTAGATGAGGAATGTTGCGCAGTGTCTGAGGAAATTGATGCTAAATTCAACGCAAAACTGAAGCCAATGGTAACGGAGCGAAGACGGAACGCTGTAATGAGAAGAGAAGGGAGATAAAACGCCTCTTCAGGCGGAAAATACTTCTATGAAAGAAAAAAAAAGAGCCAGGATACCGATAATCACAGAAAACTCCTACCAGTTGTAATGGACCTGAGCAATATTTGGTCGTAATGCTGGATAGTATTTATGGTGAATTTATGCAACTTTTGTAAGACTGTGGGAGCCTTATAATTTGCTAACTAGCTAACAGTCGGGTGGGGGGTTCGGTCTTACTCATTGCGTACTTATCCACTACAAGAAATATTAAAGACTCCTCTTTTTTTTATTAAAACAGCAAAATAAACTACCCCGTATATGTAAGAAAAAAATGGAATTAACATCATTGAATCTTATCGTAAAAATTGTGGATTTCCAGATTTTTTTGGAAAATCCAAGTCTCTTAACCCTCCCAACCATGTTCCTGTAGACTTATTATGCATTATATGGGAACCCTTTCATAACCGACCACTCCCTTTAACTTACATTAGGGAAACGCTTAATTTCCTTATTAGCAATTCATCTTATTAATGATTATTTATTCCAAAAATTAATTAAATTATACATTTTTAATAATATCTTTAAGTTTAAACATTTATATTAGATTTATAATTTTTATCTATTTTTTTTTGAGAATGATTTCATAGGTTTAAACATAGAAAAAAAAAAGCTATTGTTTTCAAACTGTCGCTTAAATTATGGTTAACATTAAATTTTAACAGAGAGCGACAGTCAAGTTTGATTTAGATATATGTATGTTATGTTCAAGGTGCTATTTTTTTGTGCATTCTTTGATCTTTAAATTTGTTTTTACACATTTAAAACTCTCACTAATATTCATCACTCACCCGTGGTCAAGAGAGACGTTCGAAGAGGTACCTTTTCCAACGATGATGTCAAAAGCGTAATGTTGCTGTTAAAGTGTTTACAGAATCGATTTTGCAGAGATTTAAAAGTGTGATTTCATGTTTTGATTATAGGTATGCATGTAAAAGTAGCACCTGAAGAAAAATTTATATTTAATTATAGTTATATTATATATGAAAATGATAAATAAATTTTATAATGACCATGTTTGGTAAATTTAGCTTAAATTTTGTCCATAAATTTACAATTGTAGGATTTTAGATTAATTAAAACAAAATTACTCAATTAATTTATGGTATTCTTTCCATATTATTCTACACATTATAATTCAATTTGTTTTGTTTTTCTTTTTCTTCTAGTTTTGTCAAAGGTGGTCACTATAACTTTTATTTTTTTTTCTATAAAATTCAATATTATATGGGGTCTACGTGTTACGAGATATGGTTTTTTTCAATCTGAGGTTATAGGCGGCCTCGTGGCGGTTGTCAGCGTCTAAGAGCTTAAGGGATTTCATAAGCCACAACCTCTGTGCCCTTTTGATAACCTTGGGCGATGACGTAATTTTCCAAACCAACCACACTGATCCGTCCTTATTTAACTCCAAATATTTGTATTTAGGCCAACCTGGCCCAAATCTCTGGGTGTAGTTGGTGGTTATGTGAACCTTGTTCCCAACTATCACACACTATTTTCTGTGCCCTCTTCCCAATGTAATTGTAGGATTTCTGGAGGTCAACAATTCGACGCGAGTACACTTGCAAAAAATCTCTAACCTTGGCCCAAATCTCTGGGTGTAGTTGGTGGTTATGTGTCTGTGCCCTCTTCCCAATGTAATTGTAGGATTTCTGGAGGTCAACAATTCGACACGAGTACACTTGCAAATCCTTTTTTTTCTATTTTTAATATAAAATTACTGCGTAATTAATACTTTCAGTATTGATTAAGATTAAGATTGATTAATTAAGCGATATTACTTGTTAACAGCTTGCCGGTGTAAAAGAAAGAAGATGGAATGTTAAACATTGAAATTCTATGAAGCCTTCGCTGATGCCATTTCAACCAAAGTTTATTGGAAGAAAAGTAGTGCTACATTTTCGAGATGGTATAAGAAAGAGAGAAATAAACAGAAGCAGAAATACACTCCAGTGTAGTTTCCCCCCCTCCGAGAAAACTACAAAGAGGTTTTTGTCTTGGATACTTGTTGGAGACTTATCTCTGTTAATTTGTTCTGTTCATTTTGGAATCACAATGCTAACATCAATGCTTCTTATATTGTGATACAATCGAGCCGTTTGGTATGGGGGAAACTATGTGAGTTGAAAACGGAAGGGCCTAGGTTCAAATCTCAATGCTATTGTTCTTGATTGTATTTTTTTTTCTTTTTCTACAATTGTTTTAGTAAAGAAATTTTGTTGATTTAATTTGGTTTTTTATTTTTTTTTTTTTTTTTATACTAATTTTGCAAAGAAGTAAATTCTGAATATGTTTGTTCGCAAAAATGGGAGAAAACGTCGTTACAAAACCGCATAATTCTACCTCTTTGAGGGATAGAATTAGACGGAAATGATTATTATGGACGAATGTCCTTGGCATGATAGGTTCCATCTAATTTACCTTGAAGATTTTCTAAGACATAATAGTTGTTGCCTAACTTTTCTTTTATTCTGGCTTTAATAAACATGGGAGCTAGTTTGGCATTAAAGTGTTTATCAAAGCTGCTTTGTGCGAAGTTTCGCCGATAAATTTCCTGACCGACTTTAAACACTTGCGGCCTTGATCGTAAGTTATATTGATTTTTGTTCCTATCATAGGCTTCCTTTATATGTTTTCTTAAGCTTTCCCGCACCAGCTGTAGTTTGTCATTTCTATCAAACTGACCCGATGGTTCATCTAGTAAATAAACATTTTTCAGAAGTTGATATGAAGTACCGTGGGTAATCATTTCAAAGCCAAATAGTGCCCGATATGGCGTACACTCGATTGATTGATGGTACGAGTTTCGAAGTGCACAACTTATTTCGCTTAATTTTTCATCCCAGCATCTGTGGTCTGATTTCAAATACGCTCGTATACCTGCTATTAAGGAGCGATTTACCCTCTCGGAGGCATTGCTCTGAGGGGAATAAAGAGCGGTATACGTATGGTTAATCCCGTAAGATGTTAAAAAGGCGTTAAAGTCGTTTGCCTTGAATTGGCTACCATTGTCGCTTACGACTATTTCGGGTACCCCATAGGTGTGAAAAATTTGCTTTTCGAGAAAATCCTGGATAAATTTAGAAGTAAATTTCCGTAAAGGGCAGAGCCAGTGAAATTTCGTAAGATGGTCTAACACTATCAAAATTCCTATGTACCCAGATTTGCTTCTAGGGTATGGTCCTAATATGTCTATATAAAGACGCTGGAAAGGTCGGATTGAAATAGCTTGATTTCCCATGGGTGGTTTCATAGTAAAATTTGGGGCTTTCGTAGTTTTACAAACTTCACATTCGCTTACGTAATTTCTCACGTCTTTGACCATGCCTGGCCAAAAAAAATCACGTCTAAGAAGTTCCAATGTTTTCATGGTACCTCCATGCGCAGCAATGGGATTATCATGAGCCCTGTTTATGACATCAGAACGGAGTTGTAGTGGTATCCATAGTTTCCAACACATCTTCTCCTGCTCTTCGTCGCCGGTATAATGATCTACTCGATAATAGACGAATTTGTCAATAATCTTAAGATCAGGATACTTACTTTCATTTTCAGATATTCTCTTCCTCAGATCCTCGTAGTCCTGGTCATGGAAGTGTGAGGAAGACAGATCGACAACAGGGGTAATTATTTCAAGAGAGGATATATCATCGGTGGGCATCCGTGACAAGGCATCGGGCACAACATTTTGTTTGCCTTTCCGATGACTTATGCTGAATTTATAGCCTTGTAGTTTAAATACCCACCTAGCAAGTCTTCCGGTAAGGTCAGGTTGTCGCATTAGCCATAGTAGGCTCGAGTGATCGGTGATGACCTCAAACTCCTGCATTTCCAAATAGCAACGAAAACGTTTGATGGCTTCTAATGCAGCCAGACACTCCCGCTCTGTTACGCTATAATTCCGTTGTGCGGAATTTAACTTTTTACTCATAAAAGCAATGGGCCTTTCAAATCCATCTTCGTCTAATTGGACGAGGACGGCACCTATAGCGTAATCGCTAGCGTCACAGTGCAGATAAAAACGTTTACTAAAATCTGGGTTTACTAATACAGGGGCTGAGGTCAGAAGCATTTTCACTTTTTCAAAAGCTTCTTGCGCGGCAGATGTCCATGTAAATTTTCTTTTCATCGAAAGCAATTCCGTGATAGGGTACACAACGTCAGAAAAATTTTCAACGAAACGCCTATACCAACCCGCAAGGCCTAGGAAACCCCGGACTTGTTTAAGAGTTTTTGGGATAGGCCAATTTTGGATTGCACTGACCTTTTCAGGGTCTGTTGTAATCCCTGATTCGCTTATTACGTAACCTAGATAATTTATTTTCCTCACGCAGAACCTACTTTTAGAGATGTTGAGCGTCATGTTCGCCTTGCGAAATTGCGAAGATATTCTAACCAGTACTTCCAAGTGAGAATCGAAGTCCTCCGACACGATTACCAGGTCGTCTAAATATCCAAACACACAATGCCTTAGGTCAGGTGGTATTACTTCATCGATTAGTCTGCTCATGGTTTGTGGCGCATTACAAAGGCCGAATGGCATGACGACAAACTGATAAAGTGGGCGACCTGGTATAGTGAAGGCTGTTAGTTGTCTCGAAGATTCCTCTAAGGGAATTTGCCAAAAGGCATCCTTGAGATCGAGTTTTGAAATCAAATTTGCCTTTGGAAGTCTCGCAAATATTCCCTCAATACTTGGAAGTGGGTATGCGTCCTTTTTCGTCACGGAATTTACCTTACGGGCATCTAAACAAAGACGAATTTTTTTGGGTTTTACAACCAATCGCATTGGCGAACTCCAAGCTGAGTGTGACGGCTCAATGACACCTAAAGACAACATTCTATCGACCTCGTTAAACATAAGTTTCTCCACAGCGGGAGATACGGGATAAAACCTTTGTTTAATAGGTCTCGCGTCGCCTACATCGATAGAATGTTGAATCATACTAGTACGTCCTAATCCTTGTTTTTCAAAGTTTGGAAACATATTGACTACAATATTAAGCTGCCGGCGTTGATTCTCAGATAAAGGATAAAACCCTTCATCTAAATCATTAATTGTATCGGGCGAGATGTTAGATTCGATATCCAGCAAATGTTCTGGGTTTCTGGTTAAACTGTTTGATACAACAATATCATTTGGAAACAACGTTTTAGGAAATAATCGAAATTTTTTCCAGAAATCTACGCCTAATATTAACTTCTGTGATAACGAAGGTATTATAAAAAGTTTTATATCTTGACATTGGTCTTGAAAAGTCATGGATGTTTCCAACCATCCCAATACTTTTTGCGGGGTTCCATCAGCAGTTTTAACAACAGACTTACATTCGAAAAAATTGTGAAATTTGGAAAAATCTGTCTTCGCTAGTTCCCCTCCAATGCAGCTTATGCTGGCTCCAGTGTCAAGTAGGCCAAATTCCTCTATATCTAAAAAAGACACTTTGGCATAGTAACGCATGTCGTTTGGGTCAGAACTAATAGTTGATACCGTAAATTTACCGCATATTTTCCGCATTTTCCAGTAATTTCGTAATCGTATGGTGGATCTTTTTCTCTTCAGTGTCTTATGAACAACCAGAGAATCGACATTAAATATCTCGTTTCTTCTAGCAATGTAGGCCGCTAATCGGGTATGATAAGGTAATCTAGGATAAATTATATGGGAGTTTTCATATTCCGAGGAAGTGGCTGATAGATCTTTTTTCAATAATTTTATTTCAAAGGATGGGTTGTTTGAGACTGAGTTAGAGTCAGAATTGGACATTGGTAATGTATGGTATGTAGTATTGGCCAATTTTATGCAAGACTTTTGGCCAAAGTCTATGCCTTGAAGTTTTTTGGAGGTTTATTTAAGCATTTTAAGCAGTTTGGTTTGTATGTGTTTTTTAATCCACAACCATAACAAAAGATCGTTCTAGTACTCATACAATCCTGCCAATGGTGACCGGTTTGATCACAATTCCAACATTTGAAATTGGACGGATTGGATTGTATAGCGTCTACTGAGACTTCCACTGCAGAAGAATCTACTTCCCTCTCTGAACCTGATGCATAATCTAGTTCCGCTACTTGCCGACGTGGATTAGTAGTATTCGGACCTCGTAAGGCTAAAGTTCGGCGAACATGGTCGTCGTTAAGAAAATTTTCGCGCTTTTGAACTAGCTTCCGGAGATGATTAATCGAATGTATTGGTACATACAGAAGTTCTTGCCTTATGTCAGGTTTAAGATTTCGTATCAATATTTCCACTATTTCGGACTCAGGCATGGGACTTGGAAGACGGTCCAAAATTGAAGTGATGGAGTCGTAGAAAGCGTCAAAAGATTCGCCAGATTTTTGTTTCCTATTACGTAAGTCTTCTTTTATATCATAATTCGATCTACAATCACGATATTGACTTTGTATAGCATCACAAAAGTCTAACCATTCAATGTTTCTGACTTGTTTGTGGTATCTCCAATACCAGTTCCTTGCCTTGTCTGTGAGCAATATGTGCAAATTTTTACAGACAATACTAAAATCACCATTGAATGTGTCTTTCGTGAGTGTCCGTACGCGATATAAAAACTCTTCTACTGTAAGCCCATTGGCCGAACCATCAAACTTAACGTTCCAATTTAAAATTATGGACGTAGTTTTGTCAGAATAGATATTATTTGAATGTCCAGAAAATACAGTATTTGGAGATGGCGAACTCACAGGTGCATTCTCTGATGACATATTACCAGGCTCTCTTGGTATGTTAACACTAGTACCGCTTGTTATTCTGTCACTGTTGTTTAAATTTGGGCCAATATTTAAATTCTGTAATATTCTCACAATCGAGCTTTCAACGAGCCTTTCCAAATCATTACCAGTAATTGAGGTTACATTTGGTGTCGGTTGTGGCATATGTAAAGGTGAAGCAGACGCTTCATATTGAGTTGTCTCAGGCAAAGTCTTACTCGGCGAAAAATGTTGAGATCCAGACACATTAAGTCTTCCTTTACCCCTATTGATTCCAGGTTTCGACATAGCTCCGCGAGTTCTGCTACGAGTAGTACGGAATGAATTAGAGTTGTCAAAATTGACCTGTATAGTAAGTTTTTTTAATTCCGATAGTTGACAAAGTCTTTTACACACTGGACATTCCGAATGATTAGACAGATAAGTTTCAATACACGCCCTATGAAAACCATGCGAACATTCACTAATTATCAAGCAATCTTGATGTTCCGCCATTGTATCGTTACAAACATGGCATGCCGATGGCTCCATTACTACTGAATTCAAGGTTGCTGTTGCCATGGCAGATGATAGTGTTAAAGGAGGAGAATGTTCTAGAGACATTATGACAAAGGCAAGTTCAGAGAAAATAAACTAATTTTATAACGCGCAATGCGATATAAAAAGTGGCTTAATATGCCGATATTTTAAATATTCCCCGGGATATCCGTGTGAAAATAAAAAAAAACTAAGTAAAAATTTATGTATATATATTTCCTATATATATATTTACAATTTGAAATTTAATTGGTCTATTGATGAGCCAAGGCGAAATCGCTCTGGCCCCACGTTGGGCGCCAATTTCTGTAATGGACCTGAGCAATATTTGGTCGTAATGCTGGATAGTATTTATGGTGAATTTATGCAACTTTTGTAAGACTGTGGGAGCCTTATAATTTGCTAACTAGCTAACAGTCGGGTGGGGGGTTCGGTCTTACTCATTGCGTACTTATCCACTACAAGAAATATTAAAGACTCCTCTTTTTTTTATTAAAACAGCAAAATAAACTACCCCGTATATGTAAGAAAAAAATGGAATTAACATCATTGAATCTTATCGTAAAAATTGTGGATTTCCAGATTTTTTTGGAAAATCCAAGTCTCTTAACCCTCCCAACCATGTTCCTGTAGACTTATTATGCATTATATGGGAACCCTTTCATAACCGACCACTCCCTTTAACTTACATTAGGGAAACGCTTAATTTCCTTATTAGCAATTCATCTTATTAATGATTATTTATTCCAAAAATTAATTAAATTATACATTTTTAATAATATCTTTAAGTTTAAACATTTATATTAGATTTATAATTTTTATCTATTTTTTTTGAGAATGATTTCATAGGTTTAAACATAGAAAAAAAAAAGCTATTGTTTTCAAACTGTCGCTTAAATTATGGTTAACATTAAATTTTAACAGAGAGCGACAGTCAAGTTTGATTTAGATATATGTATGTTATGTTCAAGGTGCTATTTTTTTGTGCATTCTTTGATCTTTAAATTTGTTTTTACACATTTAAAACTCTCACTAATATTCATCACTCACCCGTGGCCAAGAGAGACGTTCGAAGAGGTACCTTTTCCAACGATGATGTCAAAAGCGTAATGTTGCTGTTAAAGTGTTTACAGAATCGATTTTGCAAAGATTTAAAAGTGTGATTTCATGTTTTGATTATAGGTATGCATGTAAAAGTAGCACCTGAAGAAAAATTTATATTTAATTATAGTTATATTATATATGAAAATGATAAATAAATTTTATAATGACCATGTTTGGTAAATTTAGCTTAAATTTTGTCCATAAATTTACAATTGTAGGATTTTAGATTAATTAAAACAAAATTACTCAATTAATTTATGGTATTCTTTCCATATTATTCTACACATTATAATTCAATTTGTTTTGTTTTTCTTTTTCTTCTAGTTTTGTCAAAGGTGGTCACTATAACTTTTATTTTTTTTTCTATAAAATTCAATATTATATGGGGTCTACGTGTTACGAGATATGGTTTTTTTCAATCTGAGGTTATAGGCGGCCTCGTGGCGGTTGTCAGCGTCTAAGAGCTTAAGGGATTTCATAAGCCACAACCTCTGTGCCCTTTTGATAACCTTGGGCGATGACGTAATTTTCCAAACCAACCACACTGATCCGTCCTTATTTAACTCCAAATATTTGTATTTAGGCCAACCTGGCCCAAATCTCTGGGTGTAGTTGGTGGTTATGTGAACCTTGTTCCCAACTATCACACACTATTTTCTGTGCCCTCTTCCCAATGTAATTGTAGGATTTCTGGAGGTCAACAATTCGACGCGAGTACACTTGCAAAAAATCTCTAACCTTGGCCCAAATCTCTGGGTGTAGTTGGTGGTTATGTGTCTGTGCCCTCTTCCCAATGTAATTGTAGGATTTCTGGAGGTCAACAATTCGACACGAGTACACTTGCAAATCCTTTTTTTTCTATTTTTAATATAAAATTACTGCGTAATTAATACTTTCAGTATTGATTAAGATTAAGATTGATTAATTAAGCGATATTACTTGTTAACAGCTTGCCGGTGTAAAAGAAAGAAGATGGAATGTTAAACATTGAAATTCTATGAAGCCTTCGCTGATGCCATTTCAACCAAAGTTTATTGGAAGAAAAGTAGTGCTACATTTTCGAGATGGTATAAGAAAGAGAGAAATAAACAGAAGCAGAAATACACTCCAGTGTAGTTTCCCCCCCTCCGAGAAAACTACAAAGAGGTTTTTGTCTTGGATACTTGTTGGAGACTTATCTCTGTTAATTTGTTCTGTTCATTTTGGAATCACAATGCTAACATCAATGCTTCTTATATTGTGATACAATCGAGCCGTTTGGTATGGGGGAAACTATGTGAGTTGAAAACGGAAGGGCCTAGGTTCAAATCTCAATGCTATTGTTCTTGATTGTATTTTTTTTTCTTTTTCTACAATTGTTTTAGTAAAGAAATTTTGTTGATTTAATTTGGTTTTTTATTTTTTTTTTTTTTTTTATACTAATTTTGCAAAGAAGTAAATTCTGAATATGTTTGTTCGCAAAAATGGGAGAAAACGTCGTTACACAGTAAGGTATAAAGCAAAGGTTTAAGATGGAAATCTGGTCACGGATAAGCAGATTGTGCTGCTAAAATGGAGTTAACACTTTCGTAGTTTGCTCTTTCCAAAGGCATCACAAGTGACGAAATCGCGCCAATCATAGACGATGGAGAAGATTGTTCACCACCGAGACAAAACATGATCAGTACGGCAATTGCACAGCTTAAAAACAATAAGGTTCGATGGTCTATTCACAGAGTTTTTACGGCCGGTGGCGATGATCTGGCACCGTGCATACACCAGCTCATTAGCACCATTTTGTTAAAGTGTTTGAATGCCCAACGTTTGGAATCTGAGTGTTTTAGGTAGTGTGTTTAAAAAAGGCGATCAAAGTGTATGTACCAACAATCGCGGGAGCAGCCTTTTATCCATCGCATACTAAGTCCTATCTAGCGTGTTACGTGAAAGATTAAAGCCCCATAATAGCGCATCTGATTGGACCTAATCAGTGCTGCTAAAAACCACTGCAACTCAAGAAATGAAGATCGACACCTACCATCTGATTATCGAGAACATTGCTGCATTCAAAAGTCTGATACGACAGAAAATATTAGATGATATAGCTGAATTTGGTATCCCTGCAAAACTGATTCGACTTTGAGGGTTGACATTGGCCGACACGAAGTCTTCAATGAAAATAGGCAAAAATCTGACGAAGTCATTTAGACAAGGCGATAGTTTTTCACGCGATCTATTTAACATTATGCCGATAATATAGATATCATTGGCCGAGGACTGCGGGATGTTACTGCGGTCTTTTCAAGCGGGAGGCAGTCAGCAGAGGTGGGTCTGGTGATAAATGAGGACAAAACCAAGTTATGCGTTTCAACGAACAAAGAGTCTACTCTTTTGGGACATTGCGTAAACAACTTAAAAAACAGTACAGAAATTTCAGTCAGTTAAACTGACTGATAAATACCATCACCCAATATAAGACATTGTTTAAGTCTTGAGTTATTGAAATTAACCGATTTGTAATTAAAACCAGTTAGAAAGTTTCAGTCGGGCATTCCAACTTACATTTACCCTCAGTAAAACAAATAATTTTCTATTAAATTGATATTATTACTCGATTTCTAAAGTGGGCGGAGTGGTACATTTGTATGGGAGGTACGAGAAGGGGTGTGGTTAGGCTTCCAGATTTATTCTCCATTACTTTATCCTGTTATAGCTTTACTAATTACAGAATTTGGGCACGATTGCCTTGGGTGTACTGATGTTATTAGTACATCCCTATAGTGGGCGGAAAAGTACATTTGTATGGGAGGTCCCACAAGGGGCGTCGGTAGACTTCCAATTTTTTTCCAAAACTTTGTCCTATTATAACATAACAAAATACAGAATTTGGACACGATCGTGTCGAGTGTATTGATATTATTACCCTATTTCTAAAGTGGGCGGAGTGGTACATTTGTATGGGAGGTACCATAAGGGGCGTGTCTAGACTTCCAGATTTTTTCTCCAAAACTTTATCCTGCTTAAACTTTACCAAATACAGAATTTGGGCACGATCGCGTTAGTTCTTTTAATAATATTAATCGATTTCTAAAGAGGGCGGTACCAGATGTGTATGGGAGGTACCAGATGGGGCATGAATAGACTTCCAATTTTTTTCCCCAAAACTTTATCCCGTTATAGCTTTACTAAAAATAGAATTTGGGTACGATCACGTTTAATTTATTGATATTATTTCTCCATCTCTATAGTCGGCGGAAAGGTAGATTTGTATGGGAGGTACCAGAAGGGGCGTGGCTAGGCTTTCAAAATTTATTCCAAAACTTTATCCTGTTATAGCTTTACTAAATACAGAATTTGGGGACGATCCCGTAGGGTGTATTGATATTATTACTCGATTTCTAAAGTGGGCGGAATGATGTATTTGTATGGGAGGTACCAGAAGGGGCAATACCGTAAGTAGTCTTGAGAAAATAATAATTCGTGCAAAATTTCAAAACATTTGGTTGCGTCTTTCGAAAGTTATCGTGCGAACCAGCCGGACAGCCACCAGACAGACAGACAGACAGACAGACAGACAGACATGGCTCAAACGACTTAAAAAGTCATGAATCAAATTTGGTTCAAAGAAACCTAGGGTCTAAAGTCACTCCTTCTATGTCTTACACTTTTGGGTCGTATCAAATGATATATACCCTCATCCCTAAGGGTGATGGTATAAAAAACTTAATTTCCCTTTACACCCCATAAATGAGGTATGGGATAGCTTCTCGCCATTGTTGTGAATTAACACGCTTTCTATTTTAGATTCACAACTACGGCACCTACTTTTTATCGACGAATGCAAACGTCACTGTTTGAGAAGCTTTTACTAGACATGCCGATTGACTCGACACTTTAACTGCGACGTTGCTGTCGACAACATCGAGCGGGTCGGCAATATAAGAAAAATGTAGATGACTGGAAACGGGAATCGAACCCGGGATCTCCCGCATGGTAGTCGCTTGTTCTAACCACTATGCCACTGTCGGTGCTACTGCGTAAACAACTATTACTTAGCATTGGTAGATGGTTTTGACTACCTTGGCTCGTCCGATGTTAATATACGTTAAGCAAGCGATTTAATGACAGAGCCCTCTCTCAGACACTGATCTTACCTGTGTTGTTCTACAGCGTAGAATGCTGGATAATAGCGCAAGGGAATCAATCTATTCTGGGAGTCTTCGAGAGAAAAATACTTTAAAAATATTTGGATCCATCATCGTTTACGGTGAGTACCGTCGTCGAATGAACCATAATCTGAATGAGCTGGACAACGACATCGACGTAGTCAAGCGCCCTGACATAAACCGCTCTGGCTTGGACACGTTCTACGAATGTATGAAAATGCTCCAGCTCGAAAGTCTGCGGCAATTAACGCGATGAGCGGCGCATAAGGGGGTGACCGAGTGAAAGAGCTCCATAACTTTATCCTGTTATAGCTTTACTAATTACAGAATTTGAGCACGATTGCGTTGGGTGTACTGATATTATTACTACATCCCTAAAGTGGGCAGAAAGGTACATTTGTATGGGAGGTACTATAAAGGGCGTCGCTAGACTTCCAGTTTTTTTCTCCAAAACTTTGTCCTGTTATAACATAACAAAATACAGAATTTGGGCACGATCGTGCCGAGTGTATTGATATTATTACCTTATTTCTAAAGTGGCCGGAGTGGTACATTTGTATGGGAGGTACCAGAAAGGGCTTGTCTAGACATCCAGATCTTTTCTCCAAAACTTTATCCTGTTATAGCTTTACTAAATACAGAATTTGGGCACGATCGTGTCAAGCGTATTGATATTATTATTCCATCTCTAAAGTGGGCGGAGAGGTACATTTGTATGGGAGGTACCAGAATGGGCGTTTCTAGACTTCCAGATTTTTTCTCCAAAACTTTATCCTGCTTAAACTTTACCAAATACAGAATTTGGGCACGATCGCGTTAGGTCTTTTAATAATATTAATCGATTTCTAAAGTGGGCGGTACCAGATGTGTATGGGAGGTACCAGATGGGGCGTGGATAGACTTCCAATTTTTTTCTCCAAAACTTTATCCTGTTATAGCTTTACTAAAAAGAGAATTTGGTTCCGATCACGTTTAATTTTTTGATATTATTTCACCATCTATATAGTGGGCGGTACCAGAATGGGCGAGGCTAGGCTTTCAAATTTTTTTCCAAAACTTTACCCTGTTAAAGCTTTATTAAATACAGAATTTGGGGACGATCCCGTAGGGTGTATTGATATTATTACTCGATTTCTAAAGTGGGCGGAATGATGTATTTGTATGGGAGGTACCAGAAAGGGCGGGCCATGTAGCCCATTTGCAATACCGTAAGTAGTTTTGAGAAAATAATAACTCGTGCAAAATTTCAAAACATTTGGTTGCGTCTTTCGAAAGTTATCGTGCGAACCAGCCGGACAGCCACCGGACAGACAGACAGACAGACGGACATGGCTCAAACGACTTAAAAAGTCATGAATCGAATTTGGTTCAAAGAAACCTAGGGTCTAAAGGACTCCTTCTATGTGTTACACTTTTGGTTCGTATCAAATGATATATACCCTCATCCCTAAGGGTGATGGTATAAAGATATGTTCGATCATTTGTATGGGAGGTACCATTCGGTGAGTGAAAAAAGTTAGATATTCTGAGGTTTTGCCTCATAACACAATATAAATTAATCGATAAATTTTTATTACCCCCAAGTGTCCGGAAGTTGTGGGAGAAATATTAGTTTTCCAAAAATATGTCATTTTGTATGGGAGGTACCAGGCGTGAACCGATATAGTCCATATTCATAGCATTCCAGCATTCATAAGCGAACATCTTACGCCAAATTTGAGTGATTTTAGTTTACTTACGAAAAAAGATATGTATGTATAACTATAAGGGTCAAATCGGTCATTTGTATAAGAGGGGTGTAGCAAAGGTTTCGGTTTTCTTAGGGTTTGACCACTTTTGAAAGACAAAAAAACTAACAGAATTCAAATATCCTCAGACCGTCCGTTTGGATGTTATGAAAGTAATATAAATTGTTTTAAAATAGGTAATTTTGTATGAGAGATACCAGAAGGGTTGGGCTGGAAAATTTTCATACCGATCCGTTAAGGTTTACTTGAGTTATCCTGCTCACCAGCCAGCCAACCAGACAGAAGGACATAGCTCATTCGTCTCAACAAGTCCTGAAACGAACTTAGTCTTAAGATATTTGGGGTCTAACTCGTCTACTTTAATGCGTTACACTTTTTCTCGTATCAAAATATATATACCCTCATCCCTAAGGGTGATGGTATAAAAAGAATAATGTAAATGAAAAACAAAATTATTTATATTGCGTAAATACGGTTGTAAAATCATTGCCAAATATAAGGATATTATACTGACTGATACTGACTATCGCGAGACTTGGTAAACAGTTTGTACCAATAATGAAAATGCTTCAACCCTGCATTCATGGACAGTTAACAAATCTATGGCTTAGGTATTATTTCGATTTGAACGCGAATGTTTTCATCGGGTTTCATTTTTGTCACGTATTTTTGGCGGATCGTAAAACTCAAACACACGGTAATAGTGTAACACAGATACATGCACTGCAAGGGGATACGGATGAGGATCATATATCCTGTTTGGTGGATGACCAAGTGCATGTGATAATGAACAAATGAAATCTGGGCTTAAGATTTTTGTGATTACCGTTTGAGTGCACATTTACAACGAATGTGTTCGTACTTCTGGTTGCATGTGTGCGTTCTCCATTAGTTCTAAGATTAACCCTTGTGTTACATTCTTGGAACAGCTTTACCAATTTTCACTTTGAACACCTTTTTGTATGCTAAATGTGTGTCTCCAAATCTAAAACGTCATGATATCCTCAAGTATGCAATTCAGAATGAAATGATACAAGATATTGTCGGGAAATGTGCATCTTATGTCGGTGAGGATGGTAAACGTACATCTATGCCAGATGTTTTCGATCTTTTTGGATAAAATGAGTACTTGTATACCTTTAAATGTCTTATATATATATAGACACACACTTATACCGACGCACATTTCACGACTTTAATTAACAATCTCACCCTACTAGGGAATGGTCTACACTTCGAGTATAAAATGCAACAAGAAAACACACAATGGTACAAATATACCAAGAATGTCACTTAGAAGGGTGGAAGGAAGGACGAATGTAACACAAGGGTTGAGTTATTGGCCTACTCATCGAATTAACAAACATTCAATATGTACCTGAAGATTACTTTATGTTTGTGTTTATTTTAAGAATTTCACGTAGAGCAGGGATTAGTGATCTCTGGTTACTTAACGACTCATAGGTAGATTACTCGCACTAACAGCGAGAACAATTTATACCAAGTAAATGAGAGAACAGTTGAGAACTAAATGAGAGAACGTTTGTGAAGTTATTTGCTAATGCTTCACGTTTATATAAAACTCTCTGACCACGAATGTTTTGCATTTAGTGTAGTGAGAAAGTTGAACACGTTAACGTGTATTTGGTGTGAAAGGAAAATGGTAAGCAACAAATAAATATGTAACCAGTGAAAATAGAAACGATTCAAACGCAGTTAATAATTTGTGTGTGATGCAAAAATAGATATAAACGTCAACAAAGTATACGGAATTGGTCAATGAAGAACAAAATATGCATTACTCATCCAAATTTATTTTTAAGACCCCTACTAAAATTGAGGTATTCTTCGTTCGGTGTTTCTATTTGGTGCAAAAATCGTTAACTCACTAAAGATGGGGCCCTGTAAACATGCAAATCGATAGATCGCGTTCAATACGGCTCTTTTTGTAAAGGAATGTGTCAATACTCGCTACAAATCAATAATTAATTGACAAATCAATAACTACCTTGGCTGCAACTAGGTGCTGATGCGAGTCAATGTTTGCATTGGGCAGCACACGCACGTCCATAACTCTGGATACATGTCTTTCATCGATTACCTCATGATCAATCAGGTCAACTTGATTTCTTTAAATTCATTCTTGAGGACCACGACCTGGTGCTGGCAACGGATAAACTTGGGTTTGGGGTGATCTTTATCTTCGAACATTTACTGCAGTCGAACTACAACGCCTGAATTTTTGCCAGTATTCACGGCAACAATCATCACAATTGATCCCCACAGGTTGAACTCATCTAACACATTCTGGATCCTTCTGCGATTGTTTGAGCTTTACCATCTTTCAATTTGAGCGCAGTCAACTTAATTTCTTTAGATTCATCCTTGAGGACCACTACATGATATTTAAAGCTCTCAATGTGTTTGCCGTCAAAGTGCATGATCAACTTCTCCAGATAAAGCGTGCTTACTAAGTACTTCTTCGTCCGAGCAGCTTCCTTCAAGATAGCCTTGTGGACTCCTGACTGAGATGGGGTTGGGATTTCAATGCCCTCAGCTTCATTTTGCTCATTGATGCAGCATTTTCAACCTTCCAAGGACTATATGTACTGTTGTCGAATGAGTTTTTTTGTATTTTAATCAGGGGATATCCAGGTTGCCTTGTGGATATCTTTTTGCGGGAATATGATTCCACTCACAACCATGTTTCTTGCCGAAACGAATCTAACCAGTCCGAATCAGTAATCGGAAGTATTGTTGTGTAGTCTGAACTTCGCGACTGCTGACCCAAGAGAATTTTTCTTCCTAGTTTAGCATTTAAATTTCCTTTAATGTAATGTAAAGGGCAGCGGTCATATATTTCATCTAGGCGCTCGTAGAATGCATCTTTAATCTCCTTATCTTTGTCTTCCGTCTGAGCATATACACAAACACCGTAATGTAAAAATATTTCGCCTTGATGCGAATAGTGGCTATTCGGCCACTTACTGGAGTAAACTGCGAGACGATGTCATAGTCTCTTACCGACTATGAATCCTCATCCAAATTCCTGTCTTAATCTGCATTGCAGCTGTTAAGATTGTCACAGTTCTTTCGTTGTGTGCATTCTTGTCCCTTCCAATTCTTTCCTGTATGGCGATGATGTCAGACATGCATTTGTTGTGGACATCTCTGCATAAAGTTCGGACATTCCAGGTGCATATCCTTAAATTACGGTCCCTATAACATTTGTATTAGTTGTCAACAATTTGGGGGGTTCTTGTATATACCATTTGATACTACCCTAGGTTTATTTGAATAAAATTCTATTCATTGTGATTCATTCTATCCGTTGTGAGCTGCTTGGGGACCTCCAAAGGAGACATTCTGGCTACTCCTAGGTGAATAACAATCAGTATACTCGAATAAGAAAATCCCCCATCCCCATTATATGTAGTACTGCCAAAATTTCGCTCTCGTCATTAAAGGGTTAATGTGTAAGAAATCGCAAAAACATTTCTCACAGAATAAGATCAATGAAGCCTTCATCGGTAGATACATACAATCTAAATATATGGGGAGGTAACATCAACATCAACATTGATCAACACAGAGTTGAATATATATAAATAAAACAGCCACATTTAAAACAATTATGCACTATCAGCTGTTTTCGAATTTCATGATTTTAAATATTATTCTTTAGAAACCATAATGTGTTTCACAATTTTATATTATATATATTATTATATTATATTTTTTTATTATAACTTAAGTCTGTCGAAAATAAATAACCGAACTTGTAGCATTTTATTATTTTTACTTTTACAATTTCAGAATCTCTCCTTATTACTACTGCATATAACCCTATGGGCACTTATCAAACAGACTACTGCATTGCCAATAGGATTGCACACCCAAGCTAACGATATAATTGTTCACTACGGACCATTAAACTCTTTGGAATTTGGAAATTATCGTGAATACATGCTGGATAAGCTTAATAGAACAAACACACGACCAACAGCACAACCAACGAAAAAGATTTTTATAACGAGAAAAGGATATTGGAATATTCTAAAACCTTTCTTTTTGAGAGCTGTTATATATTTAGCTGGAACCAAACCTGAATAACTGTTATTGATCAATTTTTCAACATAAAAAAAAATCAATGTGAAAGTAATGTGGGAAAATTATTTAAAACACATCAATACATTTGTTTTACTCCATATATATTTTCCACAATAAACTTTTTTTATGATTTCTATGGTAAAATCCTAAATAACACTAAATAACTTAATTATATCGCTCATCAAATAAGAGTTATTTTTAATTTACCTTATATCTCTTAATAAATAAGCATATTAAGTTAAAAATTAGTATTAATAATTCAAGGTGTTATTCACTGAAATGTAAATCTAAGAAAATTTTCGATAGAATTCTTAAAAAAATTAACATTAAAAATTCAAATAAACTTTATAATATGAATTAAACTAATAAATCTGACAATTAAAAAAAAAATATTCAAAATATGAATGTAATAGTAACTAATATATTATTATTATTATAAGCCTTTAAAACAACTTGACAACATATATACATATTTATATTTTAGTGTCTAAGTCAGAGGCCGAAATGATTAGAGATTCCATTCGCTTCGCTCTTGTGCGCACCGTCTCCAGTCAGTCCTACCAAGCATTGATTCCTCCACCTGGTGCTTCCAACGTAATCGCGGTCTTCCTCTTTTGCGCCGTCTTTCGAAATCTTGATAGAATACCTTTCGCGCTGGATTTTCCTCATCCATTCTCACGACATGGCCTAGCCAGCGTAATCGTTGCACCAATGTCGTGGTATAACTCGTACAGCTCATGATTCATCCGAATCTTAAACTCGCCGTTTACGCAAATGGGTCCATATATTTTGCGGAGTATTTTTCTCTCAAACACCGCTAGATGAGCTGCATCTGCCTGTGAAAGCACCCATGATTCGGAGGCGTACAACAGAACCAGTAAAATTAGTACCTGGTACAGCTGGATTTTGGTGGTTCGAGATAGGGTGGTGTTTATGAAGTGCTCGCGTAGTTCAAAGAAACACCTGTTGGCAAGCCCTATTCTCCGTTTTATTTCGAGGCTGACACTGTTGTTTTTGTTCATGGCGGATCCGAGGTAGATAAATTCATCCACTACCTCAAAGCAATAGTTTTCAACGTGCACGCTGCGTCCCCCCTCATTCACTGCCAAGATGTTACCTCTCGCATCGTTCGACTGATAATGTCGATATCATCGGCATATGCGAGCAGCATGTGGCACTTATTAAATATGGTGCCAGACATGTTAACCGCTGCTTTCCCTAACACCTTCTCCATCACTATGTTGAACAGCATACATGACAAACCGCCACCCTGTCTAAGACCTCTCGTCGTATCGAATGGTGCAGATAGATCCTTTCCACTCCCAACAGAGGATTTGGTATTCGTAAGGGTACACCGGCAGAGACGAATTATCTTCGCAGGAATACCGAACTCAGACATGGCTTCGTATAGTCGATGCCTGATGGGACTATCGAAGGCAGCTTTGTAATCGACAAAGAGGTGATAAGTGTCGATTTGCTTCTCATGGGTTTTCTCCAGAATTTGCCGTAATATAAATATCTGATCCGTCGTGGATTTGCCTGGTCCAAAGCCGCACTGATAAGGTCCAATCAGGTTTTCCACAATTGGCTTTAGACGTCCACACAGTATGCTAGACAGGACCTTATACGCAATCGGTAAAAGGCTAATTCCACGGTAGTTTTTACATTCACTACGGTGAATGTAGATTGGACATAGCACACTGAGATTCCAATCCTCTTGCATGCTCTCCTGAAGCCAAATATTCTCTATGAGCTTTTGCATACTTAAAACAAGCTCATCTCCACCCACCTTAAACGACTCAGCTGGAAGACCATCAGCCCCAGCGGCCTTGTTGCTCTTTAGGCGGGATATGGCAGTTGTTATCTCTGCTTGGCTCGGAGGTGGACAATCGATGTTATCATGTCGGATTGGTACACAGTCTTCATCATCCGAGTTTGCGAATGCGAATTATTCGCATCGTTTTGTACATTCGCTTTCGCATTCGCATTCGTATAAATATATATTTCAATATTCGCATTCTCAAAAAAAAATCTTAAATGCAAGTAATAGTGAGACTGATGACGACATACAAGAGGTCACGTTTTCAGTCTCTCATGCAAAAAAATTGTTACCTGAATACAATAAAGAGAAAAAAAAATCATATATCAGAAGATCCTTTATTGTGGTGGAAACGAAACAGCTCGATATACCAAAAGTTCTTAGCTACGCCTCCGGGAAGTGTCCCCAGCGAACAGTTGTTTAGTGGAGCCGGACTTATCTATAATCCACTAAAAAATAAATTGCATAGCGAAAAATAGCGAAGCTTCTTTTTGTTAAATGCAACTTGGCTCTACTAAACTTTGAATACAGAATACGTCAAAGTTTTTGAAAGTAAATAAAATGATTGTTTAGTTACCTTAAAGACTGAGTTTCTGAGAATTATATATACTTTGCTTTTGTTTTACTTTGAAATAAATAATTTATGTTTAATTACTTAACTGGAATACAGCAGATTATAAAATGCAGACAGTAGGAATGAAACTAAATTATTCGTTTACGAACGCCCCCGCCGCATACGTCGTTATCAGTTTCTATACTCTCTCTTTAGCATTATTAAAAGACGAATGCGATGGGTGATTTGTTTAGAAAAATATTTTTTTGGGGTATTTTTCATAAATTTTTATATGGAAAAATTGGGGTATTTTTCATACCTGCAAATTTGGGTCATTTTGCATATGAAAAATCACCCAAAATTAAAAAACGAAATTTTACCTAAAATAAATGAAAAGTTCCCCAAAATTTATGGGGGATTTTTCATATGAAAAATTCCCCAATTTTGTATGGAAATTTTTTTGGGTAGTTTTTCGTTTTTTTTTTTGGGCATTTTGCATTTGGGGCATTTTTCATAGAGCCGCCATTGGCTGCAGTTTGGCCCTGTATGCAGCATCTTGTTCCCGGGTGGCATTCGTCATCGTACCAGGAATTATCGTTAAAGAGCTTCACATACCCCAGTACGGATCGCGCAGTCCCTCATCCGCGAGCATCTATATCCAGTCCACCGGATTTCCTGTATAGCAGTAATGTCAGCCTTATACTCTTGGTAATACGGCTGCTATCTGCACGTCCAATCCCACGATGCAACCATGCTTCAGCGGTTTAAGCCTACTTTCTTGAGACGTCTCTTTGACTTTTCAGGATACATGGTTGTAATGCCTTCTAACTTTAGCTAACTTTTAAGCGGTTGCTTTAAAGTCATTGCCCGGGGAATACTTGGTCTAAGACCGGAAGTAGTTTGCTGCTTGGACAGTGCCACAAAGGAATCCATTCTGGTCACTCCCAAGTGAGTTACAATCAGTAACTTTCAACCTCTGAGCAAAGTCCCATTCCCTAATATACGCTTGCTTGATATTGTCCATGCATTCGCATAAACATACAGATATTATGTAACCTTACGTTTTATAAATTAAATGTGACCTTTAATTAATCTAGAATATTTCGTCTATAACAATCATTTCGAAAAATTGTTCTCCATAATAACTTACACTGATACTGTTTTAAATTTTATGTTAAGTTCCCATTAGAAGTGTCATTTTTATATACAATAAACGTTATCTTCTTATTCTATATAAATAATAATGAATAGTTGTGCGTTCGTAAAGCCATCACTTGAAAACGCATAGATCATTTTGACTGATTTTTTGTAATAATATCCGTAATAAAAGGAGAATGGTTTTCGTAAAAAACATTTTGTTTTTATCTAAAATTCCTATTAAACGCTATAAAAGTATAATTTCTTTACAGATTTCGCTCTATAATATTCAATATGGAAAATATAGCAGACTATATATTTTTTTAAATTCTGGATTATGCGGGCGAAGTAGGCATGGCAAACCATTTTTTTGAGCTAAAGAGATACAATAATGTACACAGATAGTACTCGAGAATTGAGAATCCTGATAGTACTCTAAAACACAATTATGAATATGCCGACGAAATTTAAATTTTCGATCAATGGACGATGCGTAGCTCTAGAAATATAAAGTTTGGTACACAGATAGTACTCGGCAGGACAGGTTGAAACTTTCAAACGAAATTTGCATTTTCAGTCAGTGGGCGGAACGGGCGTGGCAAAACTGTAGGCTTTTTTCTTTGCGTTTTTTACATAATTATTGGGGCGTCTATCAATTTTAAACATTGAGCGAATCTCCATTATGCATTATCGCCCACTTTTTAAATACAAAATAAAACCCAAAAAAATTGACTTTGGCTTAAGTCTAGTATATAGACGATTGTGTTCAAATTTTTTTGAATATAAAAAGTGAATAAAATAGTGAGGGAAACTTATAGTTTAGGACATATTGCCCCTTAAAGTTGGAATCTATATATATAAAAGGTTGTTAAATTTAAGGGCCGATGTTGATTTTGAATATAGCACAAATTATTTATGAAATTATTGTCATTTCTTTTTATTATGATAATATTGGTATGATTCAATTATATATGGAACGAAATATCGGCCAAATGGCCGCCGCGACCTCGGCATCACACCTCCATCCGATGGTCCAAATTTTCAATCACGCTGAGGCATAATTTAGGTTCTATGCCGTTAATGTGCTGAATTATCTCATCCTTAAGCTCTTGAATTGTTGCTGGCTTATCGACGTACACCTTTTCTTTCAAATAACCACAATGAAAGAAGTCCAACCGTGTCAAATCACATGAGCTTGGCAGCCAATTGACATCGCCACCACGTGAGATAACACGGCCATTGAATTTGTCGCGCAAAAGAGCCATTGTTTCGTTAGCTGTGTGGCAAGTGGCAACGTCCTGTTAAAACCACATATCGTCCACATCCATATATTCCAATTCGGGCCATAAAAAGCTAGTTATCATCTTACGATAGCGAACACCATTCACAGTAACTGCCTGACCGGCTTCATTTTGGAAAAAATACGGCCTGATAACGCCGCCTGCCCTTAACCGCACTAAACAGTCACTCTTTCTGGGAGCATTGGTTTAATGACATGGATCCATGATACTCATGGATTATCATTCGCCCAAATGCGGAGTTCTGCTTATTGACGAATTCACTGAGTTGAAAACGTGCCTCATCACTGAAGATGATTTTCTTCGAAAATTTATCATCCACTGTTGCCATTTCATGCCACTATTCTGAGCATTGACGACGTTTGCAATGGTCAAGAGGCTTAGTTCTTGAGTCATTTGCGCCTTGTAAGAGTGTAAATGCAAGCCTTTATGCAAAATGTTCATCAACGACGAGCGTGCAATTGGACGGCTCTTCAGCCACACTATCGAGAACAGCAGCAATATTTTCTGCAGTACAAAACTGTACGCGCCTTAGTATTTTTAGATCTCCTACAGAACCGGTTTTCTAAAATTTGGCTGATTTAGTTTTAACGAAATAATCACCAAGTGCATTTTGATTTGAAAGCCTATTTTCATAATAAGCCTGATTAGCGTTGCTCGATTCTGTATCTTTTCATGGCTCAAATTGATTTAGTCTGAAATTGATAAAAATCTAATGAAAAGCAGAAGTTTAGGTGTGGTTCAAATTCAACATCGGTCCATCTTTTAGAGGGCGATACACCCCCAACCCCCCAGAGGCATACACCTTTCTGGGGAGTAGTTAACATATGTTTCAGAAGCTCAACCCTTAAGCTATCTTAGGGGCTTCGACAGCCAAAGAAACTAGGATCGGTAACCTCTCCCTCAATACTTGAAATACTTGAAAAACTTGAAATTTTCTAGTATATTGATATTATAACTCGATTTCTAAAGTGGGCGGAAATGCACATTTGTATGGGAGGTACCAGAAGGGGCCAGGCTAGACTTCAAATGTTTTTTTGTCTAAAACTTTGTCCCGCTTTAGCTTTACTAAATATAGAATTTATGTACCATCCCGTTGGGTGTATTGGTATTATTACTCGGTTTCTAAAGTGGACGGAATGATGTATTTGGGAGGTACCAGAAGGGGCGTGGCCATGCAGCCCATTTGCAATACCTTAATTTGGGGAAATATTAACTCGTGCAAAATTTCAAAACATTTGGATACATATATCGAAAGTTATCGTGCGAACCAGCCGGACAGCCAGACAGACAGAATAACAGACGGACATGGCTCAATCGACTTAAAAAGTCATGAATCGAATTTGGTTCAAAGATACCTAGGGTCTAAAGTGGCTCCTTCTATATGTTACACTTTTGGGTCGTATCAAAAGATATATACCCTCCTAACCGTAAGGTGCAGCCGAGATAAGCATTCAATTATGTTGTGCTAAAAGTGCTCGTAATAAGACTCAAAATAAGCTAGATTTTGCAAATCTGCATGCCACCGAGATAGTCAATGCCTATTCCAACCAACTGTCTCACTTACAGACAAAAAAACCATCTACTTCTGATATCCCCTACACACAATGGCATTATGTTGCGAATTCTGTGACCAAAGCCGCAACGACCGTACTGGGTTATGAAAAACCACGCTCATACAAGGTCTGGTTAGACAAGGAATGTTGCGTGGTATCTTAGGAAGTGGTTGCTGCATTCAACGCAAAACTGCAGCCAATGATAACGAGTAATTATGTCCTTTGCTTGAGAAAGGCGATCCAAGTGTGTGTACCAACTAATCGAGGATGAGCCTTTTACCCATCGCATACAAGGTCCTATCTAGTGTGTTATGTGAAAGACTAAAGCCCATCCTGGCACACCTTATAGGACCTTACCAGTGTGGCTTTAGATTTGGTAAATTGACGATCGACAAATCCTGGAGAAGACCCAAAAAATTAACGGCAGGTCGGCACTTACCATCTGTTTATCAATTACAAAGCTGTATTCGACAGAAACTATTAGATGATATGGCTGAGTTTGGTGTCTCTGCGTAGCTGATACGACTTTGCGGGATGACACTGACCAACACGAACAAAGCGTTTACTTGTTTGGGATGCTGCGTGAACGTTGACTTTTAAGTGGTAGGTGATTTTGTATACCTTGGCTACGCCGTAAACAAGAATCATAAAGTCAGACGGAAAATCAAGAGCCGGGAATTCGATAGAAACTATTATATGATATGACTGAGTTTGGTGTTCCTGCAAAGCTGATACGACTGATATGCGGGATGACACTGACCAACACGAACAAAGCGTTTACTTGTTTGGGTGCTGCGTGAACTTTGACTTTTAAGTGGTAGATGATTTTGCCTACATTGGCTACGTCGCACTGCGATTTTTTATAATGTTGGTAGGATTATAGTCTTTAGTTGTTGTAAGTGGTCACAGCTCTAGCGTTTAATATTAGGGGCGTTATGAAATTTTTATGAAACTACTATATTTTTCTCAAATTTAAACTTTAGTGGAACACAACTTCTAGGGAACAAAAGGGAACAAGAAACGTATACCACCCAGAGAAAGGTGAAAGAGTCCTCTTTAACCATATATATACTTTTGTAACCGCCACGGGCCGCCGGTAGAGCACTTTTTTCATTTTAATGAAATAACTCTAAAAAAATCAAATTACACCCTGTAAGTAGCCCAATAAGTACTCGTATACATAATCCGAGTAAACCTTAACGGATCGGTATGAAAATTTACCACTATAAATATATTTCAAAATGAACATATGGGATTGTAAATGAGCAGAATAGCCGCACCCCTTCCGGTACCTCCCATACACAATAACCTATTTTTGTATAATTAATATTTCTTTTATAACTGAAAAACAGACGATCGGAGGATATTTCATTTTAGTCAGTTTATTTACATTGCAAAATTTGACAAACCCTAAGAAAACCGAAACCTTTGCCACACTCCTTCTGGTACCCCCCATACAAATGACCGAATTGACCCTGATAGTTTTGCATACATATCTTTTTGGTTAACAAAGTGAATTCACTCAAACGCGTATGATGTACGCTAATGATTATCGACCTCAAGAATGAGTATGGACAATATCGGTTGACGCTTTCTGGTACCTTCCATACAAAATGATCTATTTTTGGACAATTAATATTTTTTTCCCCCGTAACTTCCAAACGGACACTTGAGGGGTAATGAAAATTGGTCAGTTCATTTATATTGTGATAGAAGGCCAAACCTCAGAAAACCTAACTATTTTACACACCCCTTCTAGTACCTCCCATACAAATGGCCGAACTCACCCCTATAGTCTTACATACATATAACTTTTGTAATTACACTGAATCCAGTCAAATTTTGCGTATGTTATACGGTTATGAAAATTTGGAAAATAAGAAATCATTCCTTCTGTGCCTCCCATACAAAATAACCTTTTCTGAAAAATTTATATATCTCCTATAACTTCCAAACCGGCACCTGGGGGATAATTTGGTCAGTTAATTTATCTTGTAATAGGCGGCAAAACCCTCAGAAACCCTAACTATTTAACACATCCCTTCTGGTATCTCCCATATAGATAACCGATATTTTCCCTTTTACATACATAGCATTTTTGTATGTACACTGAATTCAGACAAATGTTGCCAAGGAAAGCGTAAATTGAACATTGATTTACGAAAAAAAAAATCAAACACTGTGTGCTGCCCCTAATTGTACCTCCTGTACAAATAAGTTAATTTTTTTACGTTTTTGCTTCACAAGCAGACAAAAAATAATAAATGAGCAATTTTATTTTAATTAAATATCTATTAATAGCAAGATTTTTTATATATTAACGTTTTGTTTTTAGTGTAAATATTCTTTGAGTGTAAACAAATTTGTAAATTTGACAACAAAAAATTTTTAATTTTTCTGTAATAGTAGCAAAATCTCCAGTTGATTTTACTTTTTTTTTAGTGTAACATTAAAAAAATTCCAATATTACAAAAAATTTTTATAGTTGTTATTAAGTTCCAAATATAAAATTTGTTAATGAATAAAAAAATAATATACCCATATTTCACTATAAAAGTTTAAAAAAAATCAAAAGTTCAACTTTGACCCAGAGTTCCTTAAAAAGTCCTGAATCAATTTAAATGTAATTAAAACGGAGTAAAGCTGAACTAAATATCTATCCATTAAAAAAAATTACTTCAATACTATTTTGATTGGTTCAAAAGTTACAGAATTTTGGCCAATGAAAAACGATTTTCAGCCAATGTGCGCCGTAAACAAGAATCATAAAGTCAGCCGGGAAATCAAGACCCGAATATTGATGGCAAATCAATGTTACTATGCGCTATTGACAAAACTCTGTCTCTTTCTCACGACGAACAAAGATCTAACACTACCAGACACTACCCTTACCTGCCTTGCTATACAGCGCAGATACCTCGGCAAGCGCAAGCAAATATTTGGACCTGAACGTAAAACAAATATATTTCTATCCCGCAAAAACTGTTGTAAACGGCAATTAAGAAAATCTATGGCTTAGGTATTACTCCGAACTGAACGCAAATGTTTTCATTGGGATTTCCTAATTGAGGATTTTCATTTATTTTGTCTCGTATTTTCATCGGATCGTTAAAGCCATAGTGTAGCACAGGTACATGTACTGCAAAGAGCTATGTGTAAAGATCATTTTTCCTTTTTGTTGGATGGCTAAGTGTGTGTAAGCGATTACCGCGATTACCGCATATTTCCAACGAACATGTGTGTACCTCTGGTTACATGTGTGCGTCCTCCATTAGTTCATAGATTAAGTTGTTGGTCTACTCATCGACTTAACAAACATTCGATTCGTGCCTGAAGTTTACTTTATTTTTCTATATATCTAAAGAATTTCGCGTAAAGCAGGGATTAGCGATCTTCAACTTCTTAACGATACATAGGTAGATTATTCGTAATATCAGAGAGAACAATTTGTAGGTACTTACTAAATGAGAGGACGTTTGCGAAGTTATCTGCATTATAACGCTTCAAGTTTAGTATATAGAAATTTTCCTTTTTACGCGATTCTATAAAACTCACTGACCACGAAAATATTGCATTTAGTGTAGTGAGAAAGTTGAACACGTCAACGTGTATTTGGAGTGAAAGTAAAATGGTAAGCAACAAATATAAAATGATAAGCAATAGAGAAAATAGAAAAGATTCAAAAGCTGTTTATAATGTCTTGTGATGCTAACTAACTAAAATATATATATACGTCAACAAAATATACAGAGTTGGTCCATGAGGAACAATATACGTATTACTTATAAATTTATTTTTTATACCCCTATATATCCTTCTATATATCCTGTGCAAAAATCGTCAATTCACTTAAGATGTTCTGATAACATGGGACACTTTCAACATTTTCTTATTTTTATCTAATAATATGTACAAAATAAATATATTACAATTTACAATTTAATTCTGTTGCAAACAAATTTTTAATATTTTATTATTTTTACTTTCACAATTTCAGAATCTCCCCTTATTATTGCATATAACCCTATGGGCACTTACCGCTCGGACTACAGCATTGCCAATAGGATGGGGCACCCAAGCAAATTACATAATTGTTCATAACAATACTGATGGAGCATTAAACTCTTTGGAATCCAGAAATCATTTTGAAATCATGCTGGCTGAAAATAATACTCCAAACAATATTTATCCGATAAAGCCAATTTTCAAAATTAAAGAACATGGTGGTTTCCAATCCAATGCCCGTGCAGATACTACAACTGAAACTGTTCCTACTACTGAGAGTCATGGATTTTGGAATTGTGTAAAATATTTCTTTTACCAAATTTTTGAGTTTTTATCGTCGATTTGTACATTTGTTAAGCATATTAAGATAAAAATTATAATAATAATTGAAAGTATTACTCAGTGGGTTCACTGAAAAGTAAATCCAAGGGAATTCACGGTAGAGTTCTTAAAAAATAACCTTAAGAATTCATATACCAAAAACTACGAATTAAACCAATAAATCAGACAAATCAATTAACTAAACTAAAAACTAATAAAAATATGAATGTTGTAGTAACTAACATATTCTTTACTTGCTATTGTTCATGTATTCGCATAAACATAGAGATAAAATGTAGTCTTACGGTTTATAAATTCAATGTGACCCTTATTAAACATAAAATATTTCATCTATAAAAAAAACATATGTTAAAATTATACTCCATAATTTGTGGAAATCATGTTTACAATATACATGACATTACCATACACTGAAAATATTTCCATTAGTTATATCATTTAAATAAAACAATAAACTTTATAATAAATAAAACAACATTTTATAAAAATTACTTTGTTTGTTTTTAACCATTAAAAGTTCAATTTTGTTGCATATAATATTTAAATGAAATCTAAATACGAATCCTCTCTTTATATACCCTGAAGAATGCTTGGGTTCAAGTGTCACCACGTCACTCTATATTTAATGATGGTAACTTTTTATACCATCACCCTTAGGGATGAGTGTAACACATTAAAGGAGACGAGTTAGACCCCAAGTATCTTAAGACCAAATTCGTTTCAGGACATTTTAAGACGATTGAGCTATGTCCGTCTGTCTGGCTGGCTGGATGGCTGGTCAGCAGGATAACTTGTGTAAACCTTAACGGATCGGTATGAAAATTTACAAGTATTAATATTCTTCAAAACGAAGGTATGGGATTGTAAATGGGCTGAATCGCCGCACCCCTTCTGGTACCTCCCATACAAAATTACCTATTTTTGGAAAATTAATATTTCTTCCATAACTTCCAAACGGACTATTGGGGGGTAATGAAAATTGGTCGATTAACCCTTATCCTGTATTAATGGGTCAAAATTGCCCAAACCGTTTTTGAGTTCTTATAACTTTGGACGTTCTGAAAACTGATTCGTGAAATTTTCTGACAATTATTTTTTTGGCCTAAATTTGGTCTTAAAAGTTCAATTAAGTTAAATACTATTTTTGGATGTGGCCTACGAACAAAGTTACGGATACTGTATTTATGGGTCAATATTGCCCAATACAAATGTAAACGAAATTTTTAACTATGTTTTACTTTTAAAGCGATTTAGGCGTATCTAAGTCAAATATATTTGCCGTGAATTTCTTTAACAATAATTATATCCATTCAGTTTTGAAGATAACTGGATTCTGGTAGACGAAATTTCAACAAAAGCATATTTGGGCGTTCTTCTCTTAGCTCGTATGTATTTCGATCTCGTGGTATGGCTAGTAAGATTGTGAGATGATAAGAAGGGTAGGCCAATATCGAAGGCAACGATTTCAGAATGTACTGCGAGTTCTCCTTTCGATAAAAAGTCAGACAGAAATTTGGACAAGCGCGAAATAAACTAGCTCTTATAAGTGACTTATGGGGTCGCTGGGAAGGAAATTTTAGAATAATGTGTTATTACTGGCGAAAGTACGACCGTAGGTGAACAGTTAGTTACATACCGTGAACGTAGCCCTTTCAAGGAATATATACCCTCTAAGACCGGCAAATATGGGATAAGTATCTGGGCTCTATGTAGCGTTCAGATAAATTATACATGGTTGTTGCAAGCAAACACATACACATAAAGCTGTAAACTGAAAGCCGGAACAAGATATTTGCATTGTTTCGGATTTAGTTAATGATTTGAAATGTCGAATACAGTAGACTACGGATAAGTGCACATCGGTTTTCGCGCGACTTTTTGTGCACTTATGCGATTTTTGCATTTATGCAACACTCGGATAAGTGCACAACTATTGCATATATACAAACATTGCATTAGTGCACGATTATTGCATTTATACAAACATTAGATTATTGTTTTTAATCTGTAACACCAGTTCAGTTTGGACGGAACTTTAAGAAAATAATTAAAATATAAAGCTGTTTAATGTTTTTATTTATATTTAGTTTGCATTATATAACAAGTTTTAATAAAAACTTATAAAATCAGTTCAGTATAAGGTAAAAAATCACAAATTTATATTTCATTGTTTGTGTTTTTCATATTTCATACAAAAAAATTAAAAATATTCAGTTCTGTGCCAAAATAAAAGTTGTTAATGAATCATTGCAAACACATTTTGCACCATTGTTTTTTGCAAAATACATATTAAATTGCACTCAATTTGATTCACCTAAACCACGTGTTTCGAAAAAGTCTGAAATCATTTTTTGAACCGTGTTTTCTGTTCCAACCTTATATATTTTTTTCTTCAATTTCTCTAAATCATAATCTACATTTATGTAGTATGAGAGATTTGCATTTATGCATGCAAAGTTGTACTAAAACGGCACTTTCAGGTTAGCAAAAGTTGTGCATTTATCCGGTTTTTGCATTTATACGTGTTGCACTTATCTGTGTATTTTTGTATGTAAACGTATAAAAAAGGCTAATGGCTTCAAGTTCCAGTGCACTTATGCTGTTTTTGCATTTATGCGATGTGCACTTATCCGTAGTTTACTGTAGTTATATGCAACAATTTGCTTACATACTAAGGATTTCGAAATAAACTACTCAAAGGAAACCTTACTATGGTTCTCCAGTCCGAAAAAATAAGAAGTACCCTCTGCTAATGAAATTGGACATGAAAAATATACCAGAAAACTTTACTAAATTCTTCTCGATAAATAAAATAAGACAAACAATCTTGCATTTGTTCTCGTACACAAGCAAAATAGGTTTGCTATTTTAGTATGCACATTATATCATACTAACGCCATGACACTAAGTCAGGAATTGATAAATTAATTGGCCAAAAATTGCACTTGCAGGCGCAGATCTAATCGATCGATGGCTATCAACCCTATTCCACAACATGTTGGACATTACAAAATATAACGCTTGTTATATATTTACTTCAATAAATCAAGACTGGAGTAAGAAAAATAATTTCTGACGTCTTATATTTTTGAGCAAATTAGGCAGGCCTCTTGTTCAACAGGAAATAATTCGCCGAGATCATATATCTCACAGCAATTCAGCTAAAGCAATCTTCCGCAGTTTAAATCCTGCTGCATCAAGCGAACTGCAAAAGACAAACCTTACAAGGGACCGTTGCTATGTATACCCTTAAATGTTCAAAAAGTACAAAATACTCAGAAAATGTTCCAAATGTGCAAAGTTTGTGTGCAAAAATCATTGTAATAGCATAATTTCTTTTAAAAACGGTCGAACTATTTCAAAAAAGTTAAAAATTCAAATAAATATGTATTGGGCAAAATTGACCCATTAATACAGTATACGTAATTTTTTTTAAATACAGGGTTAATTTATGTTATTATACGAGGCAAATGCCGAGAAAACCTAACTATTTGACACACCCCTTCTGGTACCTTCCATACAAAAGTCCGAACTCACCCCCGTAGTCTTACAAACATATTTTTTTTAAGTACAATGAATTCAGTCAAATTATGCGTAATTTATACGCTTATGAAAATATGAATCAGGAGTGAATATGGACTATATCGGGTCACCCCTTCTGGTACCTCCCATACAAAATGACCTATTTTTGGAAAATTAATATTTCTCCCATAACTTCCAAACGGTCATTTGAGGGATAATGAAAATTAGTCGGTTAATTTATATTTTGATAGGGGGCGAAACCTCAGAAAACCTAACTATTTAACACACCCTTTCTGGTACCTCCCATAAAAAGGACTGAACTCACCCCCATAGTCTTATGTACATATCTTTTTTGTAAGTACACTGAATTCAGTCAAATTTTTCGTAAGTTGTACGTATAAAAATTTGAGTCAGGAATGAATAAGGACTGTATCGGTTTACCGCTTTTGGTACCCTTATCAAAATTACCTTTTTTGAAAAATTAATATTTTTCACATAAATTCCAAACCGGCACCTACACCTCCTACACAAATAAGTAAAGTTTTGGACGATTTTGCACCACAAACAGGGGAAAAATTATACATAAGTAATTTTATTTTAATTAAAAATCTATTAATTTCAATAACGCAAGACTTCTTCAATATCTTATATTGGGTGATGGTATTTAAAAAAAAAAAAAAAAAATTCCCCACAATGACTGTTGTGGGATTTTGCACTCTAAAAAAGTTATATCCTAAGTGATTATCTGATCGGTTGTGGATTTACCAGGTCTAAGGTCCAATCAGGTTTGCTAGGATGATCTTAAGTGTTTCACATAACATACATGACAGGACCTTGCACGGGTACTGTCGACCTATTATACCTATATTTACTATTTTAGTTAGTTTAATAATTCACAATTCTAAAAATCCAATGCTCCCCCACTGTATTGTTACGCCATTGACTTTCCATAATTGTTATTGCGTTTTATTCACTGCTTTTCCTTTTTCTGAAATTACAACAAGCAGCTAGCAGGTAGAAAATTATACGATTATAACAAGATGTATCCACTATAAGGTGGTGGCATCATTACAACAACAGCACAACAACTGCAACAAATTCATGTTTTCGAGTCATAAGCTGTCAAAATTTCGGCAGAAAATATATGCATTTGACAGCTTATGACACACTAAAAAAATATATGCTCAACTCAGCTGACATGTTAACACCACCTTATAATTGATACATCTTGGATTATAATAAGTATTTTGTTGTTGCTACGACTGGCCCTTACAAAAGAGCCGAATAAGATCAATCAAAAGAGAATAAAGAATAATTTTAGCATATGCAATCGGTCAGGTCATTCTGATTTTGCTCTCGAAGTGTTCGGACGAAAGCTTCGACTTTGTTGTAATATTAGAAAAAGCAAAAACTTACAACCTGCAATAAAAGTTAGTTGGACAGAAGAATCGAACTACGCCACTAACAAATAAATGAACTATTAAATGTTAAATTTAAAAGTTGTGTTTATTTGGTTTGAGTTGATAAGAAATCATATCGTAATTCCTAATCCCGCGGTAGTTGGTACGCATACTTGGATCGCCATTCTTAAGCACAAGGCATAAATTACTTCTATCATGAATATATTCCTTTAGCGAAATAGTTCTTATGAGCTGTTGCATACACATTACCAGATCATCGCCGGCAAACATAAAATGTTATGCCGGCAATTCATTGGCTGTCGCAGCTTTATTGTTTTTATGCGGTGCAATTTCAGTGCTGAAAGCGTTTTGGCTCGGTGATGGACAATCCAATCCATCCATTGGCATAATTGCGTCACTTATGCTGCCTTCGGGAACGAGCTGAGTACAATTTTGTTGCCTCCGTATTTGCAGCATACTCTGCTTGTCCGTGACCAGTTTTTCATCTATGTACTTACAGTAGTCCATCCCTGTTCCAAAACCTTTGTTTTTATATTTTGGTAGAACTTTCGGTCTTCATCTCTATCCCTGTAGCTTTCGATATTTTCCGTAGATGCTTTTTCCGCCTGAAGAATCCTTTTATCTCCCTCCTCTCCTCATTGCTACGCTCCGTTATAGCTCGCGTTGCTATTGGCTTCAGTATTGACCTGTATGCAGCAGTCTTTTCCTCAGACATTTTACCGCATTCATCATTGTACAAGTGCTGATCTGAGCGTAGTTTTTTATAACCCAGTACAATAGTGGCGGCAGTGGTCATGGAATTCGCAATATCCTGCCACTGTGTGTCGGGAATATCAGACTTAGGGGTGTTTGTTTGAAGTAATTGGAATAGTTGATTGGAGTACACATTTCCTACTTCTAGTTTTCTTTTCGTTAGGTTACGGGCGATTTTGGCACTTATGTTATATATCGTACGTGAACCGCTCATCACTCGCACGTCTATAACGCCTAAGACATGCCTTTCAAGTTGCCTTATATCTTTTTGCGGGAATCTGGTTCTATTCACTAACATGTTTCTTGCCGGCGCGAAACTAATCAGTCTGAATCTGTTATCGCAAGTGCTGTTGTGTAGAACACCCTTCCGATTAGCTATCGCAAAACAATTTACATGTCATGGGCACGGCAGCGGTCATATGTTTCTTCCAGGCGCTCATAGAATGCTCTTTTAATGTCCCCGTCCATGTTTTTCGTCGGGGCGTTTACACAAATCAGCGTGATGTTAAAATATTTTGTCAACAGTGGCTATTCCCGTCCATCACATTTCCTGAATGTCGGAGATGTCTGCCTTGTATTTGTCGTGGACATCAACAAATGAATAGACAGATCATGTGTGTAAAGTGTTTGGACATTCTAGGTGCATATCCTTAAATCATGGTCCTTATAACGTTTTCGGGGATCGTCAACATTTGGGGCGGGGGGAATCTTTTCGTTTCTACGTATTTTTATAATAGTTATTATATTTAAGGAGAGCGGCTTAGTAGGAGGAGAGCTGCTTTCTTGGGGCTCGCAAAGCCACAAAGGAGCCTTTGTGTCGAGCTTCAGTGACTTATGTTACCTACTCCCTATGAGGCATGGGTGGTGGCGTGGCATTTAGGTTACTTAACATGGCGGCTTCTTAAATTTTTTACCAATAAATCGATGTTCGGTGGCGATACCCGTGAAACACGTGATCTCTCGGACGTTGTGAGCTGCTCCAAATAATGATTCTGGCTATTTCCAAGTTAATAAACTCATATAAGAAAAACCCCCTCCGAAAGTAAATTATAAATAGAAAATTTATAAAGAAAATATAGAGTTGATGTTGAGGCATAATATTTCAATATCTTCAATTTGATTTTTATTGCGTCATGGTCGATATTTTTAAGTGTTGAATTATGATGTTATTTTCAAGGACAAAAAGTCATGGACGATTAGACAGCTTTGCAATGGGCAGCTGTCTTTGTGACTGGTGGTGTGAACATTACCCCTTGCGCAATTTTGTGCGTACCTTAGCCGTAACCAGGTAATGATTACAGCATGGCTGTGCATTTCATAGCACAATTGTGCTACGACTGCTTAAATTGTGTAAATTGTCTTGACGACTCCTATTGCGATTCAAAAACGGAAGAGAAAATTGAAGAAAATGTCGAGGAAGATGTGTTTTTGCATGAGGAGAAGTACGACGACGGTGACGATATTATACCAGATTCGGGTGATGGAAATAATCTTGTGCCACTAAATTTGCTTCAAAATTACTAATACGATGTAAAAAAAACATTTAGAATGATTAAAGGCGTGGAATAATTATACGTATTGCATTAAAGGCGAGGACCGACTTGTGAAGCAAGTGACCGAACTAACCTCTAATCGTGCTTCAAATAATTCGAATGCAATAAAATTTTTGACGAAATCGTAAAGTAGTCAAGTGTTGAAATTAAGAACCCATTCAAAGACACAAATTTTTAATTTTTTTTCTATCGTGTTTTTGCTTAAGGGTTTTGGGTTAAACGAAAAACATGAATCGGTCTCTTACTGACCGCTCGATAAGAACAGAATCATCCGCCGCATACCTTCTGTTCTTGTCTAAATATTTCGTTACAGGCAAAGCATTAAAGGAGAATGGAAAAGAGAAGAGGGACGTGTGCATATGCGTATCAGGGATGCATTACCGATTTTTAATTTTGCACCACCTACTACTGAAAAATTTACTTTTTCGATGCCCAAGATACCAAAAAATATTTTTTTATTAAATTTTAATTTATTGAAACATAACAAAACAAAAACAAGAAGTACATAAAAATTCAGATGTACCTTAAAAGGTACAAAAACACAAAAAGTAATTCAGGCACGTACTGAAGTATATAGGAATATAGGATAGTTGTATAAACTACAAGTAATCAATACATTTAAATAATCAGGTAGAATATTTAGTCAACGTTTGTTATATTTATTTTGTAACAAGAGGAATTTGTAGACTTTAGTAAATTTTTCGTCTGTATTATGCAAGATAAAGTTGCCACATTTTGTCTATTTCTCTCTTAGGTTTTTATTAAATTTTGGAAAGAAAATATTATCTCCAAATTTGAGGATGAGTTGGGAATAGATAAAACACCTGCAACCACTCTTGAGATGTCTGGAAACATATACTCATCCAGTTCATTCTTTATATTTTAAACTTTATGCCAAATATCGTCATTTGTTGCTGTTTTTAATTCAAAGATATCAGCTAAGGCTCTATAATGATTGTTTATCGAATTAAAGTTCTTGCATTCGTTTGGAAACATTTTCCCCAAAAATGGAACAATACTTTCAGTTTTTTCTGAAAATTTCGAAAACCGCTTCAACATATCATCATCAAAATTTATTTTAGTTCTAAGATCACACAATTTCATATAAATTTTTTTTAACCCTCTTTAAATTTTAAAACAATTTCCTTGTTTATTTCGTTTGTAATCATGTATCGTTCTGCATCTGTACCACGGTGCATATCATCAAAAATGATATGATTTTGGTTGAGGTCTAATTCAGATATTTTATAATTATCTAAGATATCTTTTTTACAAAATTTCGCGCTATTTGGCGAACTAAGAACTCACCCGATAGATAAAATTTTAAAATCGAAGATTTTTTAAATTGTACCAAATGAGTCGCGGTAGTACCATGGTACTTTTAAAGCCGAAAATGTAACAAAAAAAAACCAATTTGTGCATCCCTGATGCGTATGCGTATGTTTGCCTATCCACACGAGCAACTTACATACATTGTCAGAAGATCGTTTGCCAGGTTTTTTACGAAGTAAAGTGTCTCGAGAGCGAACAAAAACGCTCTTCGGTTGAGCGAAGACCAAGCTATAGATAAAGGGTTATTCGCGACAATTTCCTATCGTGTCAGTGGATGAGTGGTGTTTTTTTTCTGACGACAGTCTCGAGAGAGACCAATTATTGCGAGCTCTGCTCTAAATCAGGGCTGCGCATTTCATAGAACAATTGTGCTACAACTGCTTTACACACATTCTTATGCTCTTTCATTAAGTCTTCACTGAGACAGCGACGAGTGCACATGCTCAGCGGGTGTTTTAATATTTTTTCTGAAGTGGTCAAAGTATTACATTTGTATGAGAGGTACCAGAAGGGGCGTGGCTAGACTTCCAGATTTTTTCATCAAAACTTTATCCTGCCTCAGCTTTACTAAATACAGAATTTGGCACGATCGCGTTTGGTGTGTTAATAATATTAATCGATTTATAAATTGGGCGGTACAAGATAGGGCGTTTTTGGGCACGATCTCGTTGGATGAATTGATATTATTACTCGATTTCTAAAGTGGGCGGAGGGTTATATTTGCATGGGAGGTACCGGAAGAGGCGTGGTTACACTACCAGTTTTTTTTTATCGAAACTTTATCCTGACATAGCTTTACTAAATGCAGAATTTGGGTACGATCGCGTTGGATTTATTGATATTATTACTCAATATCTAAAGTGGGCGGAAAGCTACATATGTATAGGGGGTAGCAGAAGAAGCATTGCCGTTTAGCCCATTTTCAATACCGTAAGTAGCTTTGGGGAAATATTAACTTGTGCAACGTTTCAAAACATTTGGTTTCGTCTTTCGAAAGATATCGTGCGTACCAGGAGGACAGACGGATGGACATGGCTTAAACGACTTAGAAAGTCATGAATCGAATTTGGTTCAAAGATACTTAGGTTCTAAAGTGACTCCTTCTATTTGTAACACTTTTAGGTCGTATCCAACGATATTTACCATCCTATCCGTAGGGTGAGGGTATAAAAATGCTGAGTAGTGGGTAGCTAAATCGATCTCAACATTTTTCGCAGTACATAGACAGAAGGAGAGTTTTGTCTCACATATATAATGACAAAATACAGTGGTATTTGTGTGCCGGTCCCTCCCAGCAGCAAAAAATGGGGATTTGCATGCCTTCTTACAGGCCTGCAAAAGAGCATTTATAGAAGGACCTAAATAAAAAAAAAACATATGCGAATTATTTCCATATTAAATGATTTCCTACTTTTTATAAATTTTAATACAATATTTATTACAATTCGTAATAACTAGTTTTTTTAAACTCCAGCAGCGGGAATCGGACTCGCGATCTCAGTACTCATAGTTGGGCATGCTATCTACTCGGCTATCACGTGATATAGTTGTTGTACGATAAATAACATACATGTGGTTTTCATAAACAACAGCATCTGTCATGCACCTTCCCTTAAGAGGCCTGCCAACAGGCCTAATCGGAGAAGTGACAAGTGCATGGCTATGAACGTCAATTCTGCCTTCTACTAATAGGACTGTCAACAGGCCTACGGTGTTTTTGTGGGGTACACAGTAGGACTGCCCACAGGCCAGTTTTAAGAAAGAAAAGAGGCATGTCTGCGGGATCTATTCTCATCCTAGAAAGGGGCCTCATTGCAGGTCTCATTTGAGAAGCGAAATGTGCATGGGTATGGAATTTTTTATTAGGCTTAGTGAAGGACTTATCATAGCCTGTAACATGCCTGGAAAAGGTAGGCGCATTTGAATGTGAACAAACTGCCTTTGAAGGCATGTTTGCAGGCATATTTTTACAATGCCTCGTCTTTTCCGCTGCTGGGCTGCTCTAGATCAGTGAACGGCAGCCCAATACAACCACAATATAAGTTTGTGTTTGTGAAATTATCACTTCCCTTTCACACTGTAGTAAAGGAAATTGTTTTATTTTATTGTTCATAACTTTAAAGAAAATTATAATTAAAAATTCAAGAAATAATTGATAAATATTACTTCCGTAAGCGTGTCAACGTTTTTAAACATATTAGAATTAATTTCTACTGAAAAAAATTAATTTTTTTATTGGACGAAAGATCAAGTGAGACTGAATGCATTTGTATGTTTTCGTTCAATGTGTGAGGGAATGCGTGTGTGTCTCTCGCGCCCGTGGTCTACCTTACGCCGTTGACTGCTCTGGATACATGTTTTCCATCCATTCCATACCACATGATCAATTTGTTTTTAGATGTTTTGATCGGGTTATAGCCATGTTGCCCCGTGGTTACATTTATGCTGAAATCTTATTCCTCCCATTACCATGCTCCATGCCGCTGCGAAGCTCGCCAGTTCAAAACCCGTTATCAGTCCTATTGGTATGTAAGCTGAATTATCCGATCGAAAGACCCTATGCACCAAAATCTACTAGGACATTATTTATGTCGTGGGCAGGGTAAAGGTCGTGTGTTTCATTCATGAACTAGTGCAGTGTAACTCGTCTTTATCTTCAGTCGGCGCATGTATTACCTCATTCTGCATGATGTTGTTTTTGATTATATGATATGAATAAAGAACAGAACAAACTTATAAGATAATCCCTATTCACTCCAAATGATCTAGAAATCTTGCTAGATCATAATTCCAACGAAAATATTGGCCAGCATGTTGGACTGCAAAATCACACTGTTCGGCTATTTCAACTGTAGTTATATTTTTCTTAAATTCTTTAAAATAAAGTATATGTAAGCCTTGAACCTATCGAACGCATCATACATGTAAACTACAAAATCATCAGAGGTTAAAGCTTGAGTATATATTAGGAAGTGTTCTGTTGTAAGCCAATATACAAATTGCTTTTTTGACACCTGAATAACATTTACAGAAGAGAACGGTATGCACTTAAGACGAAATAAGATTTGCGGCACTCATTCGGCTGTATGTTTGCAGTCATTAAATGACACATCTACATTGATTTGGAACACATCAGTATGTGAAGGTAATCCTTCTAAGATGAAAGTTCTATGGCAAATCCTTAATCCTGTCGCGGACTTTACTTTATTGGTTTAGATTTCTATACCTCTTGTCTGCAGAATATAATTTTGTAAAATCGGTCTTCAATTATTGTAATGAAGCGTTGATTTAATACCCAAGTATTGTTACAGCTGAATACATTTCATAAGGCAGAAGTTGCAACGAATTTATCAAGCCTACTGTATATGCATCTGACTGCTATATTTTTTATATTGAACTGAATAATACAAAATTTCGAACTGTTTCTATACTGACTCTTAAACATATTTAATTAACTTTAGCTATAAAAGTACCCTTGTATTTTAGTTTAAACAGACATTTACGTATAGTATTTAATTACTACAACAAAAAAGATGAAAAACTCTTTTCCAAACAAAGTAAATGAACAAGTTTCATATTTAAATGCAAATTAGTGTAGGTTTCCTACACACAGTGTAAATAAACAATATTCTTGTAGCTCTTCTCTTTTTCGCAATGAAGAGAATCCAGCAGAGACTCTGCAGTCATATTGTGACTAAACAACAAATGTTTATAAAAAGTTGTATTCCCTATTGTTGTTGCTGTTGTTGTTTGTTTGCACCATAGTTGTGTAACACGCAGCATAACTTTAATTTCCGTTTCCTTATAGCCGTTACACTAAAACTCACATCAAATTCATAAAACTACTACAACAAGAACAGCACCATCAGCCACATTTACGTACGACCGACCATTCATGGGCAAGGAGCTAACTCCCCCCATCCCACCCTCTTCCCACAGCTGTGAATGTTGAATGCAAAAAGCAAGATGTAGAAGAAATGAAAGAGAAACAGAAATTAAGGGGAAAATCGTATAAAATAACAACTAAAGTTTTTTCTGTTTTGCACATCTCGTTTCTGGAATGTTTGTTATTTTTATTCTTGTTACTAATTTAAGAGAAAACAAAAACTTGTTCGTTTTATTTGTGCGTTACCGAAAAAAAAGAAAAACAGCAGCAGCAACTTTGAAATGACTTCCTTAATGGCGGGTGGGTGGTGTGAACTAGTTTCCGACATGTTAGCGATCCAAATGATGACACACTCCAAATGCAAATGTGACGGACCAAGTGTCAATTTGGTTACAAATGGCCTGTACAAGGTGGCGACAATTTTAGGAGAAACTATTAAAGGGTTATGCACGAGACATTTGTGCACTAGAGCATGGTAATGGAGGCTTTAGAATGAGAATGTAAATATGATTGTGTTTATACCCAATACAAATCTTTGAACATTATTCAAAACTGAGATAATACCCCTAATGAATAGCTTTGGTGTTTAGCTGACCAAGGTACAACTTTTTCCAGCTCTTTGATTTGGGACTGAATTCTGAGAAAGAAGAAGTTCTGCATCATTTCTTTTGCCAAGTTACATGCCATAACAATTTAATACCGATTTGAAGTTAGTAAGTATCGTATAGAGGAATTTGTCCCGAATTACGTACTTACTTACTTAGCTGGTACTTCTATGCAATCCCAGTGGATTATATACCGCGCTTCTTCTCCAGTTAGTCACACCGAGTTCTGTAAGGTTCTCAGTAACCTGGTCTTTCCAACGGAGTTTTGGTCGCCCTCTTCTGCGTCGTCCATCGAGTTCATTGACTTTTCGAGCTGGAGCATTTTCGTGCATGCGAACAACATGACCTAGCCAATGCAACCGTTGCACCTTAATGCGTTCGACCACGTCAATGTCAGTGTACAGCTCGTACAGCTCATGATTCATACGACGCCGATACTTTCCGTTAACGATGATGGGCCCATATATTTTACAGAATATTTTTCTCTCGAATACCGCCAGAGCCGATTCATCCGCTTGTGTCATAACCCAGGATTCTGAGCCATACATTAAGACAGGTAGAACCAGTATCTGGTATAGCTGGAGTTTTCTTCGTCGAGAGAGGGCTCTGTCATTGAATCGCTTGCTTAGTCCGTAGTAGCATTTATTTGCAAGCAGGATTCTTCTCCGGATTTCTAGGCTGTCATTATTTGCTTTGATGATGGCGGAGCCTAGGTAGACAAAATTATCTACCACCTCGAAATTATAGTTGTCAACGTTCACGCAGTTTCCCAAACTAGTAGATTCTTTGTTCGTTGAAACTAATAACTTCGTTTTGTCCTCGTTCACTGTTAGGCCCATTTTCGCTGATTCCTTCTGTATACCTGAGAAGGCTGCTGTCACATCCCGCAGTTTTCGACCGATGATGTCTACGTCATCAGCGTACGCGATTAGCATGTGGCTTTTGTAGAATATAATGCCACTCGTGTTTACTGCAGCGTTTCTCATTATCATCTGCATCACAATGTTGAAGAGATCGCTCGATAGGCCGTCGCCTTGTTTTAGGCCTCATCTGGTATAGAATGGATCCGTTAGGTCCTTGCCAATCTTCACTGAAGACTTCGTGTCAGTCAGCGTCATTCTGCAAAGACGTATCAGCTTCGCTGGAATACCAAATTCAGCCATGGCTTCGAGTAATTTCTGCCGTATCGGGCTGTCGAAGGCAGCTTTATAGTCGACAAAAAGATGGTACGTGTCGATCTGTTTCTCTTGGGTCTTTTCCAGGATTTGCCGAAGTGTGCAAATCTGGCCAGTTGTTGATTTTCCAGGTCTAAAGCCACACTGATAAGGCCCGATCAGGTTGGATAACACTGGCTTTAGTCTTTCACATAGCACACTCGACAGGACCTTATATGCGATGGGTAAAAGGCTGATCCCGTGGTAGTTGGAGCACACACTTGGATCACCTTTTTTCAGCATAGGACATAATACACTTACATTCCAATCGTCGGGCATGCACTCTTTAAGCAAAACCGTGCGCAGGAGCTGGTGCATGCTCGTTATCAGCTCCTCGCCACCGGACTTGAAGAGCTCTGCGGGCAGACCATCGGCACCGGCTGCTTTGTTGTTTTTCAGCCGCGATATTGCTCTTCTTACCTCGGCTTGACTTGGTGGTGGGCAATCTAAGCCGTCGTCGACAATTGGCGTGATAACTTCATGTGCGCTGCCTTCTGGAACCAGCAGTTGCTGAAAGTGTTCTCTCCATATGTGCAGCACACTCTGCGTATCCGTGACCAGATTTCCATCACTGTCCTTACAGGTGGGGAGGCCATTACCGTATCCATTTGCTCTTACTTTCTGGTAAAATTTTCGGGCCGCACCTCTATCCCTGTATCGCTCTATATCCTCGTTCTCCTGTTCCTTCATCTGACGTTTTTTTCGCCTAAATAGCCGTTCCCTAACAGCACGGGTTACAATTGGCTGCAGCGTTGCCCTTTAAGCAGCATCTTGTTCCTTAGACGCTATGCGACATTCTTCATCGTACCAGGATTCGTCTGAGCGCCGCTTTTCATATTCTAGCACGGTTGTTGCGGCGGTTGCCATGGAATGCGCAATATGCTGCCACTGTGTATCGGGAACGTCAGAAGTAGAGGCGTTGTGTCGCAAAAGTTGGGAGAGCTGGTTGGAGTAGGCAGTAGCTATTTCTGGGGTTTGCGGCTTCGCGATGTCCAGCTTTCTTTGTGTTTGGTTACGTGCGTTTTTCGCTCTGCTCAATCTTGTGCGCACCTTGGCTGCAACCAGGTAATGATCCGAACCAATATTAGCACCACGGGTCACACGCACGTCCATGACACTAGATGCATGCCTGCCATCAATTACCACATGATCAATTTGATTTTTGGTGTTTTGATCGGGGGATAGCCAAGTTGCCTTGTGGATAGCTATGTGCTGAAATCTGGTTCCACTCACTACCATGTTCCTTCCCGCCGCGAAGCTAACCAGCCTAAGCCCGTTGTTTGACGTGTCGGTATGCAGGCTGAATTTACCGATCGATGGACCAAGAACATCTTCCATTCCCATTTTTGCATTAAAGTCTCCCAGAACAATTTTAATGTCGTGGCCAGGGCAGCGGTCGTATGTTTTCTCTAGGCGCTCGTAAAATGCATCTTTAATCTCATCCTCTTTATCTCTTGTAGGGGCGTGTATACAAATCAGCGTGATGTAAAAATATTTCGCCTGGATGCGAATGGTGGCTATTCGGTCGCTTACAGGGTTAAACCGCGAGACCAGGTGTCGATGTCTCTTGCCGACTAAGAAGCCACATCCAAATTCATGTCTTTCTGCATGGCAGCTGTAAAAGATGTCACAGTTATTTTGTCGTGTGCATCCCTGTCCCGTCCATCTCATTTCCTGTATGGCGGTGATGTCAGCCTTGTATTAGTCGAGGACATCCGCCAGTTGGATAGAGGAACCATCTCTGTAAAGAGTTCGGACATTCCAGGTGCATATCCTTAAATCATGGTCCTTATGTCGTTTGCGGGGGTCGTCAACATTTGGGGGGGTTCGTGTTTTATTTATTCTCCGTGTTTTCATAATAAATTTTGTTTAAGAAGAGTGTCTTATTGGACCACAGCTCCCGATCCTAGTTTCTTGGGGTTGCCAAAGCCACAAGGAGAGCCTGTGTTGAGCTTCAGTAACTTCTGTTCCCTACTTCCTAAGACGCATCGGTGGTAGCATGCCGATTTGGTTACTTAACGTTTCGCCTTCTAACTCTAGCAAACTTTTAAGCGGTTGCTTTCAGTAACTTCTGTTCCCTACTTCCTAAGACGCATCTTTCTTCTTTCCCCTTCTAACTCTAGCTAACTTTTAAGCGGTTGCTTTAAAGTCATTGCTCGGGGAATACTTGGTCTAAGACCGGAAGTAGTTAGCTGCTTGGACAGTGCCACAAAGGAATCGCTTCTGGACACTCCAAAGAGAGCGACAATCAGTAACTTTCAACCTCTGGACAAAGTCCCATAGCCCGAATTAACCTAACCTATAATTACAAACTTCACAAAGAAAACGTAATTTCATTGGGTTTCCAAGATTACCTCAAGTTCCGTTTTAACAATTTTACACTCATCTATTTGAAATACAACACACGTTGTAGCATTCTAAGGCATTGATTCAATATTCAATTACATATCATTTATCGCTGACGAAAATCCCAAAAGAAATCTCTCTGATATTGTTTATGCAAAAGTGAAATGATAATTACTTTTCACCTAATGCCATTTTTAGCACTTTCCTTTTTCGTTTGCAATTCCCAGATGTTAATGCAAATTGAATAGCATTTCACAGCTTTTTCTCATTTAACACTACCGCTCCCTAGGTACCGCACTCTATCGCCATAACCTCAACATGTTTAGAACGCAAAGAAATAAAAAAATCGATTAAAATTCCTTTAACGACTTTAGTGAATTCTAATTAAACAACACTTAAAATGTCGATATCGTCAACAGTGATGATGTCGCCTTCGACTGACTTTTCGATTCTCTTTTTTTTAATTTACTAAAAAAAAGTGAAAGGCACAACCAAAGGGAATGAAAGCATTAGAAGCTGAGTATAAACTAAAACACTTATGCAGTTCGTGACAGAGAGCTCTTTTTTCCTTATCAATCTAACGATGAATATAAAGAATATCGAAAAAATGTTACATTGATTTTCTTCGCCTTACATCACTACATACTATATGTGTGTGTGTGTGTGTGTATTTTAATCCCATAAGATTATTCATGCTGCTGCTAAAGAACCGGCAATGTCGTTTGGAGGATTTTATGGTGCAATGCCTTTGATATTTACATTGTCACAAAAAGTTTGTTTTAAACATTTTTTATATGATAATGTTGATAGCTAATTTAAATGTATGTTAGATAGGATGTCTGATGTAAGTCATTTTCGAAATCTGTATGGGATAAAGTGACTTACTACAGCCATGTTGGAGGTATAAACGAACATGGCATGTGCAGGTTTTTTTTTTTTAATTTTATATCTCAAGCTTATACTCATCACTAGAAAAACTTCTCGCCTTCCCTTAACAACCAATGTATGGGATACGAGAGAGCTTCTCGCGTTATTGCAAATAAACATGCTTTCTATTTTTAGATTTACACAACGGTGCCTAAAATTGTTGACTAATGCGAACGTAATCTGTTAAAATAAGCTTGATACTCGTGTGTTCTAACAAACTCCGTTACGGTAATTTAAATCTTTGTAAAACAGAATTCGGGAACGATCGTGTAAGGTGTATAGATATTACTATTCGCTTTCTAAAGTGGTCGGAGTAGTACATTTTTATGGGAGGTACCAGAAAGGGCGAGACTGGACGTCTAATTTTTGCTCTAAAACTTATTTAATTAGATTTACTTAATGCAGAATTTGGGCACGATCGCGTTGGGTGTATTGATTTATTACTCAATTTCCAGAGAAGGCGGAGTGCTACATTTTTATGGAAGGTACCAGAAGCGGCGCGTATAGACTTCCAGTCATTTCTCCAAAACTTTGTCATGCTATAGTTTTACTAAATACAGAATTTAGAAACGATTACATTGTGTGCATTAATCGATTTCTAAAGTAGGCGGAATGGTAAGTTTGTATGGGAGGTACCAGAAGGGGTATGACCATACTTCCAGAGTTTGTCTCCAAAACTGTATTCCCATTCAGTTTTACTAAATACAGAATTTGAGCACGATTGCGTTGGGTATATTTATATTATTACTTGATTTCTAAAGTGGGCGGAATGGTACATTTGTATGGGAAGTACCAGAAGGGGCGTGGCCATGTAGTCCATTTCCAATACTGTAAGTAGTTTTGGGAAAATACTAACTTGTGCAAAGTTTCAAAACATTTGGTTTTGTCTCTCGAAAATTATTGTGCTTACCAGCCGGACAGCCAGACAGACGGACGACTCCTTCTATGTTTTACACTTTTGGGTAGTATCAATGATATATACCGTCCCACCCGTATCTTCTTCTTATTTACTGGCAGCAACAACAGAAATTCATCTATCAGTAGCCGCACGTAGAAAAGCATTCCAAGTCCTTCGGTCTTTTGCGCTCCGTAGATAGTTAGTCATACCAAGCTTACTTAACACATCCGTCACCTGGTCCACACATCGGAGTTTTGGTCGCCCCCTCCTGCGCCGCCCATCGATTTTATTGCCGATGACTTTTCGAGCCTGAGCGTTTTCGTTCATTCGTACAACGTGTCCAAGCCAGCGCATTCGGTCTTTTTGAACGCGCTTGACCACGTCGATGTCATTGTACAGCTCATGATTCATTCGACGATGGTACTCGCTGTAGAGTTCCCAATAATGGGTCCAAATATATTGCGAATTATTTTCCCTTTCGAAGACTGCTAGAATATATTGATCCGCTTTTGTCATTACCCAGGATTCTGCGCTGTAGAGCAAGACAGGTAGGGTCAAAATCGGGTAGAGCTGGATCTTTGTTCTTCAAAGGAGCGCTTTGTCGTTAAATCGCTTGCTTAGCGCATAGTAGCACCGTCTTTTGATTTCGAGGCTGGCATTATTATTTTTGTTTATGGCGGAGCCAAGGTAGACAAAATCATCCACCACTTCAATGTTATAGTTGTCAACGTTCACGCAGCGTCCCAGACGAGTGGACTCTTTGTTCGTTGAAACAAATAACTTGGTTTTGTCCTCGTTTATCACCAGACCCACTTCAGCCGACTGCTTTTCAATGCTCGAATAAGCCGCAGTAACATCTCGCAATCCACGTCCAATAATATCTATATCATCAGCATACGCGAGCAACATGTGGCTTTTGTTAAATAAGGTATCATTCTTGTTTACTGCTGAACATGTTAAAGAGATCGAAGGACAGACTTTCGCCTTGTCTAAAGCCTCGCTTGGTAGAAAATGGCTCTGACAGATTTTTACCAATTTTCACTGAAGACTTCGTGTCATTCAGTGTCATCCCGCAGAGTCGAATTAGTTTTGCGGGGATACCAAACTCAGCAATAGCATCCAACAATTTCTGTCTTATCGGACTGTCAAATGCAGCTTTGTAATCGATCTGCATTTCTTGGGTCTTCTCCAGAATTTGTCGTAGCGTGAATTTCTGGTCAGTGGTGGATTTACCAGGTCTAAAGCCACACTAATAAGGTCCAATCAGGTTCGCCAGAATAGGCTTTAGTCTTTCACATAAACACACTAGACAGGACCTTGTATGCGATGGGTAAAAGGCTAATCCCGCGATAGTTGGTACACACACTAGGATCGCCTTCCTTAAGCACGGGACATAGGACACTCAGATTCCAATCATCGGGCATGCACTCCCTGAGCCAAATCGTGTTTATGAACTGGTGCATGCATGTTACCAGGTCATCGCCGCCGGCTTTAAAAAGCTCTGCCGGCAGTCCATCGGCACCGCAGCTTTATTATTTTTAAGCCGGGCAATTGCCGTGCTGATCTCGTTTTGGCTCGGTGGTGGACAATCTACTCCATCGTCGGTGATTGGTGCGATTTCGTCACTTATGCTGCCTTCCGGAACGAGAAGAGATTGAAAGTGTTCCCTCCATAGTTGCAGCACACTCTGAGTGTCCGTGACCAGATTTTCGTCTCTGTCCTTACAGGTGGGGATCCCTGTTCCAAAACCTTTACTTTTACCTTTCGGTAGAACTTTCGGGCCTCACCTCTATCCCTGTAGTTTTCGATATACTGGCTCTCTCTTTTCTTCCATAGACGCTTTTTCCGTCTGAACAGGCGTTTCATCTTCCTCCTTTTCTCTTTATAACGCTCCGTCACCGCACGCGTCGCCATTGGCTGCAGTTTTGCCTTGCATTTATTTCCTCAGACATTTCGCGACATTCATTATCGTACAGGGCTTGTCTGAGTGTGGTTTTTCAAAACCCAGTACGGTTGTTGCTGCAGTAGTCATAGAATTCGCAATATGCTGCCATTGTATGTCGGGAACATCAGAACTCGGGGGATTTGTATGGAGTAATTGAGAGAGTTGGTTGGAGTAGGCATTGACTATTTCATTGGTATGCAGCTTTGCGATGTCTAGCTTCCTTTGCGTTTGATTACGAGCGTTTTTAGCATTATTCATGGTGTTCGTACCTTGGCTGCAACTGGGTGGTGATCAGAGTCGACATTTGGCCCGCGCATCACACGCACGTCCATAACGCTTGAGACATGCCTTCCATCAATTACCACGTGATCAATCTGATTTCTTGTATTTTGATCGGGAGATATCCAGTCTAAAACAGTCTAAATCTTAACAGTCTAAATCCGTTATCGGAGGTGTTGTTGTGTAGACTGAATTTTCCGACTGCTGAACCAAGAACCAATCTTCCCTTCCTATTTTAGCATTAAAATTTCCCAGAACAATTTTAATGTCATGTGCAGGGCAACGGTCATATATATCCTCCAGGCGCTCATAGAATGCATCTTTGATGTCATCGTCTTTGTCCTTCGTCGGGGCGTGTACACAAATCAGCGTAATGTAAAAGTATTTCGCTCGGATGCGAATGGTGGCTATACGGTCACTTATAGGGTTAAACCGCGAGACCAGGTTTCGAAATCTCTTGCCGACTATGAGACCACATCCAAATTCGTGTCTTTCTGCATGGCAGCAGTAAAAGATGTCACAGTTCTTTCGTCGTGTGCAAACCTGTCCCGTCCATCTCATTTCCTGTATGGCGGTGATGTCAACCTTGTATTTGTCGAGGACATCCGCCAGTTGGATAGAGGCACCATCTCTGTATAGAGTTCGAACATTCTAGGCGCATATTCTTAAATCATGGTCCTTATATCGTTT